>JAECUM010000884.1:0-302688 GCA_016617855.1 Megalonaias nervosa
TGAGAGAGAGAGAGAGAGAGAGAGAGAGAGAGAGAGAGAGAGAGAGAGCGTTTATACCCTAAGGGCTACGTGCTATCACTTAAAAATCGTTGATGCTGTTGTTTTTGGTTTTTAATTCTGATAGAATCAGTCGCCTTTCCTTGATATTGTCAAACATCATTTGCTAAATTTTGGGTATATTCAAGCATGATCCGTGCTTCTTTTTCGTCATAACACACTCCAAAGGGGGGCAAATGTTTATTGTCCACGTATTAATTTCTTTCAAAATATATGACTACCTCCCGCCCTCAAAACAAAAAAAAAAAAAAATTCAATACATTTGGATAGCAGAGTGGGGTGTTTCAAATGCACTAAACTCGTGAATAATGGATTCTAATAAAAATTATATTCGCTCTCCTGGAAGTAAAAGAAAATAAAAAAACAAACACTAATACGGGGGCGAGAAGAATTGATAACCTATAGACCTTGGACGAATAATGCGTATGCACGTACGGCCGGTAATGTAATATATACAAAAAGTGGCGGGCAACAAATTTTGGGCTTAGCGTGTATGCTACGTAAGGTCATTAAACATGGTAATTAATACTGATCAAATAAGATCCAGATTTAATCTCTTTAGTTGATAGTTCTAGCTTTGTTGGAAACTCGCGCAGTACAGGGCAGAACTTAAAAAAGAAAAATATACACGCACATTCATTAATGTGGATAAAGTCACTTTATGCTGATTGGAAAACATAGTTCATGTTTATATCATACGAAAAGAAACACTTACCTTTGCTGTCCAATGTCGTCTGCAAAAATCTCAGCCGAATGCTGTAAATACGCCTGGAGATTATTCGTTTAGGCGTGCTGAACTCATACGTCATAGATAACAGCGACCCCATGTGTTCGTTTGGATTTACGCTAGATGATTTACATTGTAACGCTGTTTCGAGTCAGACCGTTTCATTTCATTTAAGACCACGTCATTTGGAATATGGATTGATCATTCCATTATGTTCTTCAGACCATTTCACTTAACGCCAGATCATTTGGAATCTGAATGCATCATTTCATTTTTGGGGTTAAATCATTTCATTTTAGACTCTATTATTTCATTTGATACCACGTCATTTGGAATCAGAATTCATCAATCCGTTTTGTTCTTTAAATCATTTCATGTAATACCACATCATTTGGAAACTGAATTCATCATTTCATTTGTTAGGCTAAATCATTTCATTTCATACTAAGTAATTGTATTTAATAATACGTCATTTGGATTCAGAATCCATGAATCCCTTTTGTTCTTTAAATCATTTTATTTAATCCAGATCATTTGGAATTTAAATTCATGATTTCATTTGTTGAGTTAAATAATTTCATTTTAGAGTACATCATTTTATTTAATACCACGTCATTTGGAAGCAGATATCATCATTACGTTTTGTTCTTTAAATCATTTTATTTAATACCAGATCATTTCATTTAACACCCCGTCAATTGGAATCTGAATTCATTATTATTATTTTTTTTTTTATTCAATCATTTCATTTCACGCTACATCATTTCATATCACACAACATCATTTGGAGTCTGAATTCATCATTCCGTTTGTTGGGTTAAATCATTTCATTTCACACTACATCGTTTCATTTAATACCACGTCATTTGGAATCTAAATTCATCATTAGGTTTTGTTCGTTAAATCTTTTCATATGACACCACATCATTTGGAATCTGGATATATCGTTTCATTTACTAGGTTAAATCATTTGATTTCACACTACATCATTTGATTAATGTAATTTTGGCGGTGACGGCTGCCCATAGATAATTTATACTCACTAATGATTAATGAGTGGATATGCATCATTAATCTATAGGCCTAGAATTAACAGCACGCAGTTCCAATGTTTATATATGCGTATTATTGCACATATGGGCGGATCACAATTTAATATGCCAATTGTATACCAATGGTATATCAGATTGCTTGATACCAAAATTATATATAAAAATACAAATCATATGGCGAATAACAGTCCTTTAAAGTGCACTGGATCCAGCAAGGGATCACGTGTGTCAGGGATTGATTAAGATAAATGCAATAAACTGACAACGAATGAGTCTTTTTCAAAGGCAAATACAAAAAAAAATATTTTCAAGCATCCGCAACAAGTTGAAATAAACTAGTTGAAACATAATAAATTTAAAGGTTTAAGTCCTGTAGAAACAGCCATGTAAAGTTTTGCAAACACAACGGTTTTTGTGCTTTATTTGCATGTCTTTTCTATGTTTTGTATTTGCCTTTGAAAAAGACTCATTAAGAGTCGAAAGCGCTCAGGCTAGTTAGATACTATATATATATATATATATATATATATATATATATATATATATATATATATATATAAGGAAAGCGAGTCTTAATGACGTAAATTATATACCCAACATCAGTATCGGGTATACAATTAGCACTGCCTATTCAATGGCTTAAGCTTATATATAGGTCATCTTCCTTTGTCGTCATGGTGGTCCTGCCAACCAGAGCTTTGCCAACGCTTAGTTGTGACGTCATACAGGGAATCTCCGATGTTCCGATGACGGAAGTCTTTACACGTTTATGTCCCTTCGAAGAAATGGCAATCTACAGTGTGTATATCATTAACAAAGCTGGCGGTTTGATATATCAATATGACCACTTTACAAATCGTCCGGAAGTTGAGAAGACATTCAGTTTTCCGCTTGAAATTGTTCTAAAAGTCTTTGACGAGAAAGTTGTGGTCGCGTTTGGAGAAAGGGATGGAATCAAAGGTGCAGTGATTATATTGATGATCCTCCCCTTTTTCGAGCATAAGTGATTTATACAGCAGAAACACGTTCCAGATATGACACACGTTGTTAGATATAATGATTGTACTGGAATAAAATTTATGACTATTTACTTGCGTTTTAGAAAGGACTGTCCAAATATTTGATATATTTTAATGTTTCGTGAAGTAAACTAGTAAATTTGTGATGACCTCTACAGGTTAATTGACAGTTCGGTCCAACTTGGACCGAAAATAAGACCATTCGGCCCAGCTTGTAAGACAATTCGGCCCAACTCTCTCTCTCTCTCTCTCTCTCTCTCTCTCTCTCTCTATATATATATATATATATATATATATATATATATGACGATTTTTGTAACTTGTAAATTAGAATAGGTTTTAGAAAATAATGGAGCAAATTTAAACAAACTGAACTATCATGATATTCTTTAAAAAAACAAAATGTTAATACTCCGTAATGTACATGTGAATGAAAACACAAAATGATATCTTGATGCATTTTAATTACAATATATATTCACATGTATTTTTTTGCTAAAAATTTTATGTACCCACACAAGGACGTTCTTAGTTCGAGTTTCCTCTGACCCTTGCCACCCCATTTTGATATTTGGATATTTATGTTGGGGTGTAGAGTCAGAGTCCATTGCCTATTGAAAAGTTGGAATTTGCCAACACCATTTGATGTTGGCATAGGGTAGCCGCTTACTAGCCAGCCTAGCAAACTATAATGATCTTTCATCAAGATGTACCTGCATGAAATCAATAGGAATATGATTTATTTTCTCAGAAATTGTGAGTGTAGCATTCGTTATATTTTTAATCCGCTGACAGATGAGATGCAACTACAGCATTGATGAAATTTGACCTGGAACTCTTCATTTACATTCTGAGTCACATGACTACACAGATCTTGCAACCTACTTGTCGATAACATCAGAGGTCCAATAGTTATGTGATATCAACAATAAACCATTTTGAAAATTCGAAAATATTAATTAAAGGTCACGTAATATTTGTACATAAATATAATGCATACTTAATTCTCAGCATATTTATTCTGAGAACAATGACTAGAAACCTTTCGGTATTGCAGCGAAGTGGAGAAAACCAGATTCATGAAGTACTAAGCACATGTCCACGATGTATTTTGTTCTTATCACAAGACTACTGCATTGACTTGTGCTCTCCGCTTGTTGAATCAGTTTTTTCCAAGTTACTGCAACATTTACAGATTTCTGGTCATTGTTTTCAGAATAAATATTTTAGAAGTTTATGTTTTTTTATTTTCTTATAAATATTACATGACTTTCATTTATATGTTCGATTTGTTTTCCTACACCAACATTAGAAATGGTTAATTGTTGATATCATGTGACTATTTCAACTCTGAAGTCACTGACATATAGGTCACGAGATTTGTGTAGTCGTGTGACTTGGAATGCAAATGGTGAGTTCCATGTAAAATTTCATCAACGCTATAGTTTCGGCTAGTCTGTCAGCGGATTGAAGATATAACGAATGCTATACTCACAATATCCGAGAAAATAAATCATATTCCTATCGATTTCATGCAGGTATATCTCGATGAAAGGTCGTTAAAGTTTGCTAGGCCGGCTAGTAAGTGGCTACCCTATGCCAACACCAAATATACAGCTGGGTAAAATAAAATGGCAGACTATCTCGACTTCAGATGGTAAAATGTAGTTATCCAATTTAGGATTCAGATATATGAAAAGATATTGTTATAGATAGAAATGAGTTGCTGTATTGTGGAAATTATCCCTTCTAAAAGGCTAGATTTTGCAAAATGTATGTTTCCCAGGTGTACAGAAGGTTATGACCATCATAAACTCCTTACACCATTTGCCTTTGTGTTTGGGGTTCATTGTTTAAAGCTTTTCACCAGCTTATAAAGTTATGGCTTTATTTATTTATTTTCTTTTGTTTACAGGCACCTTAATTTTTATGTTTTTTTTTACAGTGGGACACACAGTATTAGCAATAAATGGGAAGCTTGTGGAGGGTCGATATCTACAAGATGGACGAGATCTTATGGAGTTTCTTGCCTCACCGGAAAATTTTCCACTCGATGTAAAGTTTGGTCGTCCCAAACTTACAACCAATGAAAAAATCATGTTAGCCAGCATGTTTCACTCGTAAGCATTATTAAGATTTGATCTTTTTTGTAAAATTTGTATACATTTTGAATGTCAGGCAGGTGAGTGATGTCGTGCCTATTTGGGCCTCTTGCTGATGAATCAGAACATAAGTGCTTTTATCAAAGTATTAGAAAGGGGAAATTGAAGTTTGATTGTGATTTTCCTCAGATTGTGATGCATAGTTCTTTAAGGATATTAGTTTTGACTACCTTAATTTTAAAAATGTCCTTAAATATATAGATTAGATACACATCTAGTGTCTGTGAAACACAATCTTTTATAAAGAACTAGTACATATAATAGATTCTTGTGTTGAGGTGAAGATTTCATAGTATTATGGTAAAAGTTTCCATTGCAACCACCCTCATAGAAAAGACCATTTCCCAATACAGTAAAAACTGTTATGAGCGACCTCTGCTATGAGTGACCATCTGTCATTTCCAACCACAATCGTAATGCACGGATTGATTTTATTATATAAACATTCTGTCATGAGCGACCACCTGCTGAATGCAACCAGTGACCACAATGTCTTGGCAAAATATGCATTTCAACAATGCTCTGAACAACCACATCACAAAAACAAGGATAAACTCCACCGACCTTTATTTAATCCCTGTAACAATGACTGCTCATACCGTTCTAAGAAAAAAAGAAAAGAAAAAAATAGGCTAGCTACTGATATCTGAAATTTTGTAGGTATGCTTATTGTTTTATAGTTTTGGTTGTAAGCCAGACTAAAGTACATGTAGATTATTCCCTAGTCTGATTCCCTACTTTGTATGCTTCCTGCGTTGTTCTTTGCTATTAGTATAGGGGAGAGAAATGCAGAGAGCATACGAAGCAGGGAACCAGACTAATTATTCCTGCGCTTAGCCTGCTTCCTGGCCTTATCGTAGATCATAAGTAGGAGTATGACCCAGCATCCCTATGAACAGCCGTATCGCAAGAACATAGACACTACTTACCCATATGTAATCAGTTGTTACAATGACTGCTTAATTAGTAACAATTGTTCTGATAAAAAACAAACATAAAAGGAATAATAACAATAACAAAAATTTCAAAAACAGATTTTGGCTACGGGTGATTGATGCTACAGTCCGTAAACCAGGCTAATGTACATGTCATGAATTGCCATTGTAGTGCCGAAATTTACGTTGTGGTCACATATATTGTTTGTCTTTAGAGTTAATCTGTATTGCCTAGGGATGAATAAGGTCATTGTCTATTAAACCAGCAAGAGAGAACCGTTTGTGGGATTCAATTGATAGTGTTCAAGACTTGTGCTGTTTGTTTTTTTTGCCCCCGATATTAAGTGATTACATCCCAATCACAAAGCTGTTGTCTATTCAGGTTGGTGCGACCGGGTTACACACTTTGTTTATAGAGTTAATCCCTGTATGCCTTCTTTGAACGAAGCCATTGACCTTTGTCTCCGAGTAAATGGTTCTGTTTCAGGATGAGATAATTGTGTCTTTTTATTTCAGTTATTGCTAGATATGCATATGTACAGATTTTTCGTATTTTCCCAAAGCCCAGTCAAAACCGTCTTTACGTTCGATATTACAACTGAGCACTAATAATGTTAACACCTAGAACCTTAATAACAACGGACCAACTAAAGAGAGACAAATCTTAAGGCTGGAGAAAATGATTATTGTAACTGAAAGAAGTGAAAAACTGCAGACCACTCGCAAAAGCGTGGTTTAATCATCAGTAAAACAAATTTAAGTTTTTATAAAGGAAAATGAGTAAATCAGAAATGATTTAATATGCTAAAATATGTGATCTTCAGATGTAAATGTGATTTCATGTTTAGTGATAGAAATATATCTTAATTGCTATATAATTCTGTTTTTAGATGAATGCATACAATATTTTAGGAAAAAACTGTTAATAAAGAATAGAATATATGTACAGTGATTGTAGTTATTTTTCTTTAAATTGTTCTGAAACTGGACCTTGGAAACTGGTCTTTTTGTACAAACCTCTTATGAGAGACCACCTGTCTTGAGAGACTACTTTTTATTGGCAGAAGGGGCATCTCTCATAACAGGTTTTACTGTAATAACCTCATGTAGTCTGTGCTGTTTACTTGATTCAGGACTTTTGAAGAGTTACTGTATCCTCAATGCTCTGACATATTTACAGTTAAGCCACTTTACACCTAACCAATTGGTGGTCTGATGTTCTTCCATGACATTTTGCTCTGCACATAATCAGTCATTCTATAGGTTATATATAAAGGTGTTCATTGTTGTAAAAAATGTTGGTATGTGACGATATGCCTATACCAGGTATTGATTCATATTGTGATAGACATATTGCAATACAATACATATCAATACATGTCAAGAATAAAAAGGCAAATGAATAACAATTACTGATGGCTATGGAAGATTAAAAGTAACTAAGGTGTATATTATTTTGAATTGATTCTCCTTTAGTATTGATTTGTTAATCAAAAGGGCAGAATTATCAGTGCACTAATACACCAGTCAATTGTTGCACCCCTGTCAATATGGTGTCACTTGTTGCCTAAATGTATCATGGTGCTATGAACTCTTGGAGAAATTGGACTTAAAATGCATGGTTTTCTCTTGTGTCCCAATTTAAATTCTGAAAAGAACACCATGTATACTTGCGTATAAATTGAATCCAACTAAAACTGTATGGGACCAGATCTCCCATCACATTATGTACTGCCAGATCTGCATCTACACAGTTTGCTAGGAGTAATCAGTAGAATGAATTACATCGACTCTGATCTGATGGCACATTGTGTGATAGCAGATCAGGGTCTCTGTTTTTTGCAGTTGGACTTGATTTATAAGTGAGTATATATGGAATTGTATGACATGCTGTTAAGTGGCCACACAGATTTTCTGTTGTGGAAAAAAAGATATACTTTCAATAACTGTGTCATACTGGGAAAAAATACATTTAACAACATTTGCACTTTACTTTGATTAGAGGAGTCTGTGATCTTCAACTTATGATTTTTAAAATTACTGAGATGTTGTATTATGGACAGTTAGTTGAGTCATTTTTCCCTTCATTTTCTATGTCCTGATCCTTATATTCAGCTAAGAGGAGTGCAAGACAGTGCACACAAACCTTTAAATTTTTCATTGATGTTGGTAATATTTGAACTCTGTTGATATATAAAAATATATAAATTTTAAACCCCCCCCAGTGCCACCATTTATCATAAATTTCACCAGTCTTCCAATCTAACTAATGTTCAGAAGGAAGGAAATGATTTGTTAAAGAAACTATCTATTATAAACTGTTCCTTGTTATAATCAGGATATCAGGTTTAAATGACATTCAAATATTCAGTTTAATTCTGGAGTGCTCCACAAGTAATGATATGATACATTTGACAAATTTCTATTAGCTACTAGTCTTAAAACAACAACATTTGCATGTGGCACACAGATGGAGTTGACAGGGAATGAAGAGAGGCAGGTCCACTTTTTTTAAGTGGCTCTGAAAAGAAAAGCATACGTTGGGTAAAAATAAGACTCAGGTTAATAATGGTGATCAGCTGGTGCACTGAAATAAAAATTGAAGGGCAAACTTGGGTAGAAGACAGACCAACATAGCATGGAGTTAACTTCTTATGTTTACAGCAGTGATGTCATCAAATCTTGTGCACCAGCTTTCAACTGAAATCAGTTGAGCCATGGATGTTGCCAGTCAACATGGGATCAACTCACTGACATTTGGAAAATGGCAAGGTATATCATTTCGGGGAGAAATTACATGGTTCATAATGTGATAAACCATCAATATCATTGGATTTTATCCTTCAAGATTCAATCTTGTTCAGATGATTTGGCATATCCGACATTTTTGCATGTAATGGCTGCATTGGAGTTTTAAGAAGTTATATACTCAATTTTACAAGCATTTCATCCAAATGAGTTCAGAGGTCTCGGAAACGCTTAATTATGTGTATTTGGACGCAAATTTTTGATCTGGGACACAGAAAATCACCCATGCAGGAGTCCTCCGTATGCATGCAAATAGCTGGGTGGCAAATTCAAAGACTTACCAGTCCTACTTCAACCCCCTACTGAGTGGGAGAATGTGTTGATTAATTGATCATTTTAGCTGTTCTGGTATTTACAATGACAGAATTCAGTGGTTAAAAGACCCCCAGATGTGCCTGCTGTATTTATAAGAGTACATCAAAAGAACATGATGCAATAGCTGGGCAGCAAGTTCAAAGACTTAGACTAGCAGCTTGGGTGGGAAAATGTGTTGATATTTACAATGACTGAATTCAGAGGCAGAAAGACCCCAAGATGTACCGGTACATGTGGTTATTATAAGAGTGTATAAGAACTTTAGCTTCCATTATTGCGATCATTTCTGATTGTAGCCAAATAAATAGTGCATGCGAACTCGAAATCAAGACACATCAAGACTTGGACAAAATGCCATTTGCAAATATGGATAAGTATTTTGGGGTTAAATGGCAAACTGACAAAGATTTTAATAAAATTCAGAAGAATGCTGAAGTTGCTAGAACTGATAGTTTGGATGGGATAGTAGCCAAATGTAACAAAGTGTGTGATGTCTGGCTTAGTGTTTGGAATAAGACCATTCCTTGGATTGACAAAATTCAGTCTCACCCTAAAGGACAAACAAGAGTTACACCGCTGTCGGGCTATTCTGTGCATCTAAGGTCACCAATATTGCCTCAAAATGCATACTGAATTCGACCAATTGACAAAAATAAAATATTCTTCAGTGCTTACCAATTGAAAAGTGGCAGTTGTTACCAGAATATACTGTTCAGAATAAAACATGTACTAATTTTGGACAAAGGGGATACCACCCCTATGTTTTCATGACTCGCGATATGGCGGCCTATTCTGTGCATGGCTTTGAAAAGATGTAATGTTTACGCATCAGGTACTGGAAATGAAATACATTACTTTAGACCCTTTCCGTCAGCATTTCAGCCAATGATCTAGGTCATATTTATGGCAGGTTTTACAGAATTCAGCATAACAATGCCACTAAATGGCAAGAGCTATTCAGCAAATTGAACCGATCTTGTAAAAAAATTAGTAAAAGTTCATTATTTTATTTTAAAAAAATAAGTTATTATGTTGAAGAGAAACAACAATGAACACGATATAATGTGCTTATTACAATGTCTCGTTTATTGGTAAAAAAATTACTAAAGAATTTAGAAACAGACTATATGCCCAGGATTTTCTTGAGAATCCATCCAAGATGCAAGTTGACAAATTGGATAGCAATCAACAAAGTAGGTGTGGGACAACTTCTTGCAAAATTAGAAACTTGGATTAAGATACAGCATTGTTCTGAGGTAAACAATTCTATCATTTAAGTAATGTATTTATTTGTATGATTCTAAAAGATAAATATTAAATAGGTTTTTCTGGGTTACAGATTCAAGAAGGTCATAGATTGGTCTTCATGTTGACATTTTAGAAATCACATTTTAATACTCATTTAGAACAGAAATGTGGATTATTTTTGTACACTTTATGAATATCACTTTTCCTTAATTAAAGGATGATCGTTCTTTCTTGATACAAATTGGATTTTCAACCAAAACAACATGTGATCCAATGTTTACAGAAATGACTTATCGTTGTGCAGAATTACGAGATGCACAGAATAGGCTGACACATTTGTACATGTCATTGTAATAAAGAATCTTGAAATTAAACTCAGTGGCAACCAACAGTTCTTCTAATCTGCAAAGTTCAACATTTTCTGGGAGGGGACTGCACTCCTAGTTTTAAAATCCTAGCGAGACCTCTGCTGAGTTATTTGCAGTGAATTCATGAAACTTTTCATGAATTGTGTGCATGCTGCGAGTCAGAAATTAAAATACCCAATAGACAATGATCATTCTGTTTAGACATTAATTGCTGAGAAAGGTGTCACACAATTTCACCTTTGTTGACCAACATTAATGTTGACAAGTACAAACCCTCTTAATAATTACGTATCTGAACCACATCATGGTCATGCGATAATACAGTGTTCTGGGCTAACTGTCATGGTTGATGTCTTGCACTGTTTGACTGTTGGGCCCCCATCACTATAACCATTTACCGATAGTCTTGATTTCATTTGTAAGTAGCCCCTGTAGGTAGCCTAGACTGTTAATGAGCACAAAAATAGATTTAAAGAAACGAAAATTGATTACTCACGTGTCTGCACAATAATGATACAGCCAAGTCACAATGAACTCATGACAGCATCAAGTCTAATAGTCATTCATACGTCAAACAAAACAACACCTCCTTTGCTTTGAATATTTGAAATTCTACTCCGATCACATATGCCAACTTAGATAAAAGATTAACACCATGCTGTGGAATGTTCAAAGCTTTAGATCACCTACCATTGGGTAGAATTATTTATTGGATGTGGATTTAGCTATTACATTGCAGATGGAGAATCCCCTGCTCAATAAATAGCTACGTAGCAGATGCACTTAACAAGAATTCATACACTTAAATAAGGTTCTAAAACTGACAGGAAATATCTTTAAAAAATACAAAATAACAATAAAAAATAAATAAAACTATAAAGAATTGCAATTATAAGAGCTTAATGTTGTTTTTTCTGAATTTATTGTGGTATTAACTGTCAGTTGCCAACTCACACAGCATCCATAATGCCCTTCAGCGTTATTTGCTGTGTGATTAGGGAACTGACAGTTTATTCCATGATAAACTCAGAAAAAACAACATTAAACTCTTAATTGTCTTTAATCAGAACCATGACTCAAACCCAATTAACAGCACAGTTTTATGAATTCTAGGCCAGAGCACTAAATGTTCTTAGTTTTGGAAGGAAAAAGGTTTTCAACACAATAACATCTACTGAAATCATTCTGACATTGTTATGCATTCACAGTCAGACCTATATTTCAACCCCATGTTGGGCCTCACTTGGCAGCTGGCACAAAATGATGGTCATAAGAAAATAACTGGGGGTGAATATTCATGATAAGTAATGACAAAGGATTTAAAATTAATTTAGTTATTGGTAAAGTCATGACATTAAAAATTTCATGCTAAGTATGAGCATGTATTTAAAAGATATGTACCTATTCACGACCATATCAAGGGAACTTCATCCCTGTTTCATTGTCCAAAAATTACTTGCATTAAAATATTTCCTCAAGGTATTTTGAAAATATGGTACATGTTGTGCATTCTTGGGCATGTTTTACATCTAGCTCGGATCGTTTGCACACTGTATACATAATGTTATACCTGGAATCATGAAATTTGGTGAGGGAATGCATCTTGACAATGTGCACCTTATTTCCCCTGTAAAAATTGAAGAAAGTCTGCAAAAGCGAAGAGAGACTGAGTAGAAATGACAGCAAAATGGCATATCAACTGGTGAAAGGTCTCACAACCCATAAATAAGGGAAAACTAACGCCATCCAAGACAAATCAGGAAAATGTCTCACAGAAGATCAAGAGATCCGCAAGTGGTGGACAAAATACTGCTCAGAATTGTACAGTCATAACACCTAAGGAGATCCAGCAGTACTAAATTGCCCTTAGGCAGAAGAAATTGATGACAACCCCATTCGTTGTGAAGAAGTAGAAATTGCGGTTAGGTCACTAAAGAAAGGAAAGTCAGCCGGCATTGACAACATACCAGCAGAGCTCATTCAAGCAGGAGGAGAAGAGATAGTCACAGTCCTAACAACAATCTGCAACAAGATATGGCAGACAGGAGAATGGCCCACCACATGGACTCCGTCCTTGGTCATCGTGCTCCCCAAGAAAGGAAACCTACAGCTGTGCCCAAACTACAGAACCATCAGTTTGATCAGCCACCCAAGCAAAGTCATGCTGAAGATAATTCTCAACAGACTAAAGCCTCAAGCAGAGAAAATTATTGCTGAAGAGCAGGCAGGCTTCCGAGCAGGAAAGAGCACCACAGAACAAATCTTCAATCTCAGACTCCTTTGTGAGAAATACCTTCAGCATCAGCAGAATCTGTACCATGCCTTTATAGATTTCAAAAAGGCCTTTAATTGGGTATGGCATGCAGCTGTATGGGCAACTATGAGGAAGTACAGCATCAGCTCAAACCTGGTGCAGGTTGTTGAGCACCTCTATGACAAAGCCACCAGTGCTGTTCTCATCAATGGCAGCAGAGGAGATTGGTTTCAAACAACAGTTGGAGTCAGACAGGGATGTATACTGTCACCTACACTCCTCAACATTTTTCTGGAAAGGATCATGGAGGATGCCTTGCATGACCATGGGGCACTGTCAGCATCGAAGGAAGAACAATCACCAACCTTCACTTCGAAGATGATATTGATGGTTTAGCAGGAGATGAAAAAGAACTGGCTGACTTGGTTGAGCGCCTCGACACAACCTCCACAGCATACGGTATGGAGATTAGTGCCGAAAAAACCAAACTGATAACAAACATCACCAATGGCATCAGTGCAGAAATAAAGGTCAGTGGACAGAAGCTGGAAAGAGTCACAAGCTTCAAGTACTTGGGATCAATTATCACAGATGAGGGCTCCAAACCAGAACTACTTTGCAGGATTGCCCAGACAACAGCAGCAATAACAAGGTTGAGCCCAATATGGAAAGATACCAACATTGCTTTTGGTTCCAAACTAAGGCTGATGCACTCATTGTCATATCCATTTTTCTGTATGCTTGTGAAACATGGACGCTCACATCGGATCTACAAAGAAGGATTCAAACCTTTGAAATGAGATGCTACCGCAAGATCTTGGGCATCTCATACATTGACCATGTAACCAATGAAGACGTCCACAACAGGATCCAACGAGCCATTGGATCCTATGAAGACCTATTGACCGCTGTAAAAAAGCGCAAACTGAAGTGGTACAGTCATGTCTCAAGAACAATATTGCATGGCACAGTGCAAGGGTGCAGAAGAAGAGGCAGACAGAAAAAGAGGTGGGAAGACAACATTAAGGAGTGGACAGGCATGGGATTTGGAGATTCCCAAAGGGCAGTAGAGAACAGGGAAAATGGAGAGAATTGGGTGTAAAGTCAACTGTGGTGCCCCAGTGACCTCTTAGGTTAAGGGATTGATGATGATGATGATGATGATGATGAAAAAGTAGCTCACTTTGACCCATATTTCATGAATCACTGACATTTGTTAAATTGTGACTTTTTAGGTTTATTTCCCACACTCTGTTGATGCTAGTATCATTAAAATTGATGAATATCACACCCTTACAAGAAACAAATGTCACAGTAATCTATATTTCACATTGTACTGGCCTGTGTCAGATTTTTTTGCATTTAGCTCATGACTAGTTTTGTGTGCACCCTGAATGTATACCATTATACATAAATTCATGAAACTTGATGAGGAGATGCATCATGACAAGTACTGCACCCATTTCACAAAGTAGATCACTATGACCCATATTTAATTGCTTCACTGACTTTGGTTAATATTTATTTGATTTCTTGAGCTTTGTGCATGCTAGAATCATGATTTCTTGAGATTTGTTCATGCTAGAATCATTAAACCAGATGATTCAGTCTATCTCAGTTTAACACAACCTTTGAACCAAAAATGGTTGCTGAAAATCAATTTTTGTTTTACTTAAGTATGTATGCCAATGACCACATATATTTTTCCATTTTCAGACCATTACGTTGGAAGTAGGAACCAATATGTTTATTCAGTGATAACTTTCCACATTAATGACTACACATTGCATGATGTGTTATGTTACCCTCAACAGGTTAACTGTGTATTGTACATGTGAATAATTATAAGAATGGTTGACTGCATGATGCATTCTTTTCATTTGAGGCTTGAACTGTAGTGGCTTATCATGGTAATTTTTGATGCATGAACTCTATCACTCAAAGCTTGTGATCGTTATCCATTAAAATCTGGCATTAGGGGTGGACAGTTTCAATAGCATTTCATACATATTTTAAGAAAAATTATTACTTTTTAAAATGCAAAAACAAAATCAAGTTTTTTTCAGTCATTATATTACTTCTACTTTTATAAAATAGAAAATTAAAGTCTTTTTGTTTGATGACTATTGTTGTTGTTGTTGTTGTGGGGCTTAACGCCATTTTTCAGCACATGATAGGCTATGCATGGTGGCCAGTATTAATGGTGGAGGAAGAAACCGGGAAATGCCCGGAAAGAACCACCGACCCACGAGAAGCTACTGGCAAGCTTTCTCACATATCCACATTCGCCGAATCCTAGACTTGAACCCACGCAGACAGGTGAGATGGCAGTGATCCGTAACGGAGAGCGCTTTAGACCACTAGGCCACTCGGGGCCCCTTGATGGCTATTTGTCCTGTCATAATATGTATATGTCAGCACAATACTGGCTATACAGTGCAGATTGAAATGTAAAATTTAAATTTTAATTCAACTTTTTACAGATACAAAACTGCAAATAAATGGGCTGACATTTTTTGACTAGATGACTTTAACCAGAATTGCGTTGGTGCATGATAATCAGTTTTGACAGTGGCTGATAGAGGGGACTGCAGGCCTCATAGAATATATGCAATATGGCACATCAAGTCCATAATACATATTCATGATAAGCAATACTTTATACTATCTTTACTATTTGTACACATGTATGAACCATGCAGAGCAAAAATATATTTTACATCTCTGTACTTCATTTTTGGCATAAATTACCTAATGTTACATTATATATTTAGTGCAAATGAAATACATGTACTAATCTACATGTTCTAATATTCACGGGGATTCTTGTTCATTATATAATGATAACAAATGATGTTGCTAAAGTTACCTCCCTTGAGCACACCACCATGGTTATTGAAGAGATTAAACAACCACTGAAATTGTTACCTACAGAAGTAAATAGATCATCATCATATTATCATGTTCAGCTTTGGCTAATGTTTTTACAATTGTTTTGCAGAATTAAACTTCTATGATAAACGTTTTTGCAGTTTGTTTTTGTTTTTTTAATAGAGGAAAGCATTTTATAAGGAGAGTATAAAGTAAATTTTTAGGAGATAATGCAACTGTATTATAAAATCTCAGTCATTGTTGAGATAATAGTATACTAATGGAAAAGTGTCCTATTTAGATTGTTTGCCATTGGGTCACAGCTGTCACCAGACTTGAGGTCATCAGGAATTGAGGTTCTGGAGACTGATACATTCAAACTTCATTGTCATCAGACCATGACAGGTAAAAATGCTGTACGCAAAGTATATTGACTAGGTTCCATTCATGTAATATCCACTGAAGTACATCTCACTTCATAGTGAAAATCTCTTGGATTTACAGATGGAGACAGGCTACTGCAGATTTTATTTTATTCCCATGTTATTTATTTTTGCAAACAACTATATACCCATGAATTACCAAGACACAAATTTATAATTTCTCGAACAGGTTTAAAATATGAACCATAGATCTGCAATATTAAACAACTGATAATTATACTTAACCTAAAAAGAAACACATTTTGAATTATGCATTTACTTTTTTAAATGAATTTGTTCTTAAAAAATAAGCTGGCTTCACCTGCTGTCTCTGTGAGTGAAAATCACCAGTATCTTTTAGACAGATTTTCAAATGAAAATAAATATCTTACATTCTTTACATATTTAAAGTATGCTGAATAAATATATAGTTTTGATTTGTTTTAAGTTATGCATTTCTTTTTGGGAGTCACTATTGGGATGATATGGGAAAACAGTGAAATTTGTACAATCAAACCAGTCCTAACAGTAGCATTTACTCAATAGTCACCTGTTCACAATGGCCATTCTGATTTTTCCCTGGCAAATTTTCTGTGCAAATGTCCTGTACTATAACAGTCACCTGCCTTCAGTGGTAAGCAGACGACAGTGGTTTCTTCCTGCCTTAAGCTGTCACTGGTGCAGATCTATGGTGACCACAGAGTCTATGCAAAATAAATTTTTCTTTCATGAGGAAGGCACTGTTTTGATATAGGAATATCATGTGAATTGACATGCAAACATTTCATATGTTGCTTGTTTTTCAGTCATGTTGACAGTGTAACTCAAAGGTGTCAATATCAAAAGCAAAGCAGTTCTTATCATTAGGCTAGAGGGTAAAAGCAATAATTAGTTTGATAGATGGTGGGAAATGAAGTCATTTTATCACAGTTGAAATTGAAGTCGCCTTTTGGGCTAGTGTGACGGGTATAGTTTGATATATTCATTTATTTGCTTATGAGCTAATTGAAGAAAAAAATGTGTCCTTGAGAAGAGATATGAATTAAATCTATTTTCATTAGGTTCAGGGATCATTCAGTATTTAAATCTGTCTGTCAAGGCAGGAAAGTTTTGGTTCATAGTTCACAAAGAATAGTCATACACAGCTTCTTTAGATTTCCTATTCATCACTGGCTTTTCACATAAGTCTACTGTCTTTTGATCTTGGCAAATTGAGTATCTGGCAGACTCAGATATTTTTAAAACATGAATAGTTATTTCCAAAGCTAACTTGTACAAGTTGGCCAACCAAAGAGTCAGTCATGGTTCTACATATGTCAGTTGTCAAGCAGTAGTGAAATTATTGTTTGTCATGGTGCACAAAACAAACCAAGATCAGTGATTATGTTAAGTCAGTGATATTTAATTTATATGATGGATTTAAGTGAGCATGAAGTGTCCAATCCAACAGTATTCTTAGTACTTTGAGCTTATGTCACTGATTGTCTCAGCTTGTTTGTTTCAGTTAACAGAAGAACATTGTTGGCATCATAGTTGTTTATATGCGCTTTGATGATGTCAAAATGCTTATTACTATTTGTTTGCATTTAAAGATTAGAATTACAATACTTGATCACCTCCTTGACAGAAGGAATAATTAACTTTCATTCCTCTCTAAAAAGTATATTGGTGTGAAATATTATTCATGTAGAGAGTAGGCACATATACATGAAATCTTTTGAAATCTTTAGAAAATTGAACAATTCTAGTACAATAAATACTGCCTGCTTTTCTGTAATTTTGCATCATTTTCAAAGTTGAATTTTTAATGCAGGATGATATTTTATATTTTATATATGTTTATGTATTCACAGATGCCTGTGCATGTGTTCCAGGTTTGATACTTTGACTTAATTATTTAGTGTCAAGCCAGATTCTTCACATCATGTTGTATATACTGTATATATTGTACATAACAGATAGAAGGCCTCAAGGTAGATTAGTTCTGTAACTAATTGAGTTACCTTCTCTAAATAAAGTCTTTATTATTATTATTATTATTATTATTATTATTATTATTATTAGGAAAATCCTAGTCTCTAAGTGAAATTATTTGTCCTTTGCCCAGTAAAGCCATACAGTAGACAATGTACTCCCTCAACTGGGATATTATTTAAGAGCTGAAATTCTTATTTTATAGGATTCCTGAAATTGAGTACACATGCATGCGTTGCTGTAGTATTGTGAAGTCCATTAATACATAGTGTTTCAAGCTTATTTAAAATTCTTCAAGGTCAGTGTTACAGTCATCAGGTAAACCTACTTGTAAGTGGATGGCCTAGATAATGCAGGGTTAATGTGGATGACCTGGATAATGTATGGATATTGTGGATGGCCTAGATAATGCATGGATAATGCGGATGGCCTGTATAATGCATGGATAATGTAGATGGCCTGTATAATGCAGGGATAATGTAGATGGTCTGTATAATACAGGGATAATGTAGATGGTCTGTACAATGCAGGGATAATGTGGATGGCCTGTATAATACAGGGATAATGTAGCTGGTCTATATAATACAGAGATAATGTGTATGGCCTAGATAATGCAGGGATAATGTGGATGGCCTAGATAATGCATGGATAATGTGGATGGCCTGTATAATGAAGGGATAATGTGGATGGCCTAGATAATGCAGGGATAATGTGGATGGCCTAGATAATGCAGGGATAATGTGGATGGCCTGTATAATACAGGGATAATGTAGATGGTCTGTATAATACAGGGATAATGTAGATGGTCTGTACATTGCAGGGATAATGTGGATGGCCTAGATAATGCAGGGATAATATGGATGGCCTGTATAATACAGGGATAATGTAGATGGTCTGTATAATACAGGGATAATGTAGATGGTCTGTACAATGCAGGGATAATGTGGATGGCCTGTATAATACAGGGATAATGTAGCTGGTCTATATAATACAGAGGTAATGTGTATGGCCTAGATAATGCAGGGATAATGTGGATGGCCTAGATAATGCATGGATAATGTGGATTGCCTGTATAATGAAGGGATAATGTGGATGGCCTAGATAATGCAGGGATAATGTGGATGGCCTAGATAATGCAGGGATAATGTGGATGGCCTGTATAATACAGGGATAATGTAGATGGTCTGTATAATACAGGGATAATGTAGATGGTCTGTACATTGCAGGGATACTATGGATGGCCTAGATAATGCAGGGATAATATGGATGGCCTGTATAATACAGTGTTAATGTAGATGGTCTGTATAATACAGGGATAATGTGGATGGCCTAGATAATGCAGGGATAATGTGGATGGCCTAGATAATGCAGGGATAATGTGGATGGCCTAGATGATGCAGGGATAATGTGGATAGCCTAGATAATGCAGGGATAATGTGGATGGCCTAGATAATACAGGGATAATGTAGATGGCCTAGATAATACAGGGATAATGTAGATGGTCTGTATAATACAGGGATAATGTGGATGGCCTAGATAATGCAGGGATAATGTGGATGGCCTGTATAATACAGGGATAATGTGGATGGCCTAGATAATGCAGGGATAATGTGGATGGCCTAGATAATGCAGGGATAATGTGGATGGCCTAGATAATGCAGGGATAATGTAGATGGTCTATATAATGCAGGGATAATGTGGATGGCCTGTATAATACAGGGATAATGTAGATGGCTTGGATATTGAATGGTTAATGTGGATGGCCTTTATAATTCAGGGTTAATTTGGATGGTATGGATAATGCAGGGTTAATGCACTTGCTTGGTACCTCTGTGACTTTGGGCTAAGTCCTAGGTTCTTACAGGTCCATGAGTGAGTGGCTGCCTGTAAGGCCTGTAATTGTCTGCAGATTTTTAGATTTCCCCCACCTTAAGGAGCACATAATGTCACTTATAGTGTCATATAAAAAAGATAGATACCTGTAAGTTTAATGAGTGAAACTATGCTGCCTTTTGAATATGTAGTCTTTCAAGATTCAGACAGATGTGTAAAAAAGTTTGACATTATTGACCAGATTTTTACATAACATATGCAGTGAAAATTTAATACCACTCAGTAAAATCTCTGTTAACCCGTATTATTTTTCTATACATGCTGTATGTACTTGCTTATAAGTCCAGTTTAGCTAACACAGCCCCAGTCTGCTTTTGCATAATGCACTGGCAAATCTAGGTTGATGCTGTTTGTTGTACTGATTACTTAAAAACAAACTACATACACGCAGATCTGCAAGCACAGTATGTGATGGCAGATTTGGGTCTTTGCATTTTGCAATTGGATTGGGCTTATAAGTGAGTATATACAGTATTAAAGCATGATCAGGCTCAGTAAAAACAATACAGCTGTAATGAAATCCTAATTATCACATACTGTATGTACTTACTTATAAATCAAGCCAAACTGCAAACAACAAAGATCCTGATCTGCTATAGAATAATGCGCCTGCAAATTGGGGTCTTTGTTGTTTGTTCTACTGATTACTACTTACAAACTGCACAGACCCAGATCAGCAGGTGCATTATATGATGGCAGATCTGGATCTGTGAAGTTTGCAGTTGGACTCGACTTATAAGCAAGTACTTATTGAATCTATTTTGAAAATCAACTGGATATTGCTGTTTTGTCAAACACTATAAACATTTGTCTGTATGTGAGAGAAAACCTTAACATCTCTCATTCATATAAAAGAAAACTTCATTAAACCAAAACCCCATTAAAGCTGAAAATTAAATTGGTTATGAGGGATTTTAGTCATGAGTGTGTAAATGCAAGTGCCATGCACATAGGTCTTTGTTTAAACAGATATAATCAAACTAGTCCAAAAAATTAAACCCAAACTTGTATTATTACATCAATACAGATTTAAGAGTTGAGGTATTATAATTGAACCAATATTTTCATTTTCTTTACCTGTTTTTTGTTTCTAATTATTTCAGGTGTGAAGTTCATAGTAATAGCAGATCCAAAGCAGGCCCATATAGATGTCCTTCTCAAGAAACTGTATGAAGTGTATACAGATTTTGCCCTGAAAAATCCCTTTTACTCACTGGATATGCCTATAAGGTCATTTCACTTTCATATTTTTATAGAAGTGTATACAGATTTTGCCCTGATAAATCCCTTTTATTCACTGGATGTGCCTATGAGGCCATTTTCACTTTAATATTCTTATTAGAAGTGTACACAAATTTTGCCCTGAAAAATCCCATTTACTGACTATATGCATATAAGCAGCATTTCCGCTTGGGTAGTGCTACTACCAGTACCTCGTACTGGTAAGGACAGAAAAAGTTGGTACAGGACCAGATTTTAGAGGTACAAATTGCTAATTAATGAATTTCATCAACGCATGGTTTATCACTTACACAGAGTAGAGAAAATTATGTTGTAAATAACTCTGTAGAGCAAGAACCTGAAAAGAATGCATTTCTGACCTTTACAGAAGCTGTGTTCAATATGGACAGTGTCACAAGTCAACACCATGTTCCACACAGCATCCTATGAAAATGGTGCCAGTTTGACCTCCAGTATTGCCACCACATGGCCATCTGAAAAATCGTAATATCTCTGCTTCTACTAGATGGCAGGTGATATCAGGATTGTGCTTCAGCAAAAATCTTGTGATGTCCAGTTGGTCCAAAATGGAAATGGTGCGCATCTGATACCCAGTATGGCCTACCTGGCAGTCATCTTGAAAATCTCATTATTATTACTTCTCCAAAATGGAAAGATATGTCAGTAGGGTTGTGATGATGGTTAATTAAATTGGCACTGATCTGACCAGTATGGCTACTATAATGTCCTTAAATGGATAGCTATATTAACATGGTGTTTTCACCAGTGGACTTCTTATGAGACCTGGATAGCCTTAATGAATTGGTGCTTTTCATACATCCATAATATCTACCATGTCATGAAATCTTGCTATCACTACTAACCTCAGAATGGATTGTCATACTGACATGGTGGTTTATCAAAAATACTTCTGATTATGTCTGTTTGGTCCTAAATAAAAAATGGACCAATCAGACATCCCATATGTCCACCACAGCAGCTCATTTGAACATCTTGTTATCACTGAAGAATATCAAAAATGGTTTCAGTACTCTGCAGGTTATGAAGACATGTTCTATCTTGAATTCCTGGAAATTCTTTTGATCCAGTATAGTGTCAGTCCCTTCAAGGACTGTTACTTTATTTTTACTTCTTTTGCTGAAAACTTGGTGGGTTTTTTTAAGAAGAGCTTGCTATCATGATTAAGAAAAATCTACTTGAGACAGACAACTGAAATTAGTTGGCATGTTTATATGCCTGTGTAGATGATAGATTAAATTTCCATGCAATTTTGACTGACTTTTTGGTTTACACAAAGACAGATCTGGTCATAAACATAAATCCTTCTGGAATTGCAAGAAAATATTTCTGAAGATTGTGTTGCAGTTGGTAGTTATTCAGGAAAATGTGTAAGCTGTTAACATACACCAATCACTGGCTTTTTAAAATCTAGTGATGCTGAAATATCATATTTGTAGTATTCCTTGCTCCTTTTTATACATAAATCAAAAGATGCTTCTCATTCTCATCTGTACTTACAATTTATTCCACTGAATATTGCTAGTAGATCTGATGCACCCATTTTATCACAAATTATGAAATTTACCTGCTTCACTGGAAAATTTTGTTCAGTTTTGTAATTTTGCAGTGTTGTGAAATATTTTGTTGCATAATACAGTTGCACTGATTTTTAATTGGGATCTCATTCTTTCTCCCTCCTCAAGATTGGCTCATTGTTGAAAATTATTTCACTTTAAAATATTTTTTTTCAGGTGTGATCTGTTTGATTCTAATCTTCAAAGTGCAATAGAACAGGCCGAGAAGCTGGGCATCAGCAATGTATGATTTGTCAAGATTCTGGATTGCCTACTTACAACATATTGTGCCTGGATTGGTGTTCTAATGAGGAGTTATTTCCCTTTCACACATTCATTCTGTCATTCATTCTGCATGGGCCTTGGCTGAGTATGACCAGAACATTGATCAGCCATTTCTGTCAGGTCATGAAATAACCTCAGAAGTAGTTGGAGGAATACACATCAGTTTGATGTGTTGGGCGATTTGCCTCTGATGGAATGCACAACAGAGTACAGTTCTCTATGTCAGGAATTACATCTAAGGTTTCTTTCTCAACTTGATGGAAAAGGCAAAGGATGTTCCATTTGAGCTGAATTAAGAAGAGTTAGCTCCCACGAACAAAGGCTATGCTGATAAATTCAGTAAAAGACCAGAATAGTGGGGGATTAATTATTCTCATCTATACAGCCAGCAATGAAGTCACTAATAATGGAGTAGTGATCTAATAATTATCTCTGTAATTTTCCCAATGTTGTGCCAGTGGTTGATGTATTGTGGTTAAGTGCACAATTTAATGCTTGTCTGTTCACATAAAAAAGTTCTTAAGTATTTTACTTCTCATTAACACTGTTGAAGAAATAAGAGCTGATTTTTTAAAAATGTATTTAAGTTCCTACATTGAATTTATCTTGAAATCTAAGTACAAGGACAAAAGCCATACTTGTACTATGGCCTGTATGTTAAAAATCTGAAAATTTATAATGATGGCACTTTACTTCAAACATAAGTGTATTAGTTTTCTGTAGTTTTTCATTAAAATATATAATGACCTTTAATACATGCACTAATAAAATTATTAAAATTCCTTAAAATTAAGAAACAACAAATTTTGACATGAAGATTTGCATAATTGAAGGTAAAGCATTAGCCTTCTTGATAATAAAATATTGTGTTGAAAAATAACTATAGCAAATCCAAACACTTATTACAAATCTCCCCACCCTTTCTTTCTAGGCCATGACCTAGGAGTTAAAACCCAAATATTTGTTTATGATTTTATACCTGCTCTTCTTATGTATGCATGTACAAAGTTTGGTACAAACATTTTCAAAATGTCACTGTAATAAAATAGTTTTGTATATTTGATATTTGACCACAGAAAATTATACCCATATGAAAGATAGGCACTACATGGGCAACCACTGTAAAATGCTTGGTAAATTATAATCATTGGTTTTGTCAGATGTGGTTATGCATAACATCAAGATACAAAACTAATTTAACATGGCATTTATTTCAAAATGCAAAGTTCATTTATGTCACAGTTATGTTAATACATGTCTTCCCACCTATGAGTAAGTGTCTGTGAGTGTGTGTGTGTGTGTGTGTGTGTTTACTGGCAGCCACACTTTTATGGTAACAAAGGTAACGTGAATATTTCATAAACATGTAAATATATGAATTGTTGTTCTTTACTTATCTTTATTTGTAAACAAACGGAATTTTTTATCACAAGATTTATGATAGTTATCACTGAAAACAAAAAAGAATTTTTTAATTGCTATTTCTAATAAAAAGACCCAGTTATCTTAGAGCCCTGAGTTGACACCAGTTGAAAGTTGCACAAGTTCAGTGAAGACTTTTAAGTGGAAATGTATCACTTTTGTAACCACTTAATTCTTCCATTTATGAATAAATTTGCCCCTATGTACTTAAGCCTGCATTTCCATATTTATGCATATTTTAGTTTTTGTTAATCATTTCTTTCTCTATCTCTCCCACCCTTCCTCTCTCTCTCCATCAGAATGAATACATCGTAAAATGTGTTGACACATTTGATCCTCTAGTATACATTTATGTAATCAAAGAGGAGGCACCATCATGAATACATAAAAATGAACCCCCACCATCAAGAATACATAAAAATGAACCCCAACCATCAAGAATATACATAGAAATGAACCCCCAGCATCCAGAATATATACAAATGGACCACCACCATCAAGAATACACAAAAATGAACCCCACCATCAAGAATACATAAAAATGAACACCCACCATCAAGACTACATAAAAAGGAACCCCAAACAATAAAAGACAGGCCTCAAGCATTAACTTTTTTATATTTACTTTTTTCCTCATGAATCGTGCAAATCGTCATCGACTTCACTTGAATGCCTGTTATTCAATATTCTGTCACAGAATCATACACTTCTTACACTCAACAAAAAATGGTACACATTTTGAAGAAAAAGTCTTGGTTACTTATAATAATAAATTTATTTTTTAAGTGTGGATTTTAAGTGTCATCACAATCATAATTGTCAGAAAACAATGGAGAAAATGGGCTTTGATTATTGTTGATTGCATACCGAAATTAAATGACAATCGAAATTAGGGTGCAACATCTCTTAGCAAAATACATTGCAAGCCTGCCAATGCAAAGAATTCATATCTGAATGCAGAAATAAACAAAAACAGCCAAAGTCCTTACAAGTCCTTACAATGCTCTGAAGCCTGTTGGTGTTCTGTCATGTTGTTATAGAATCCCCACCCCAGCAATGTTGTTGGCATTATCCATTGTTATCAATCTGCGCAAGAAATGTGTTTATGAAAATAAAAATCACTTCATTTTTGCATGAAAACATGCATTAATTTGACAAAATACACAGATTGAAACATTACATATATAGTACAAACTAATTTTGTAAAAACCGTCCTAAAAGTTTGAAAAAATTCTTAACTTTTTATTGTGTAGTAATGCAGCTGTTAATGGCATTGACACCAAATGGAGAAACGAATCAATGCAAATCAAACTTTTTTGCCTAAAAAAATATAATAAAAAGAAAATCTCTTTTACCAGAAACAAGGAATTTATTCACAAATGGAAACGCTGTGATGAGTGTCAACATGTTTCTGCTTTACGCGTGAAATATTTGCTCAAATGTAGATGTTTTCTGTTTATTGCATACCCTTTTGTAGTGAGGCCACCTTATAATGAACTGCATTATATATAAAATTTTAGTTTTACATAATGAGATCATGATGAAGGGTGCTACAGTGTGGAAATGCTGTATTTAATCTGAAGACAAAGCCTGACAGTTCAAGGTCTTTAATGTTTCAAAACAATGAATGATTGTCATTCTAAATCAAGAGAAGAGTGCCATGAACAACACATTATATGCCCACCCTCCGTTTAATAGTACTCCATACTGAAACAATGTTTCTTCTTTCAGTCAGTTCCCTTGACCTTTGACCCCAAAGGTAATGGGCTTCTTCTGTACTACAAGTGCAAACCATCCACAAAATTTGGTATAGATCTATGATGCATAACTATTTTATTGTGTGGAAACTATTTTGTATTCTTTTAGTCACAGTGACCTTGACCCCAAAATTGATAGTTTGTCCTTACACCAAGTGCAAGCCATCCACAAAGTTTGGTAAGTGCAGAAGGTAGAGAACTCATATGCAGAAATCCTCTTTCTTCTTTCAGTCAGAAGTTTCAATGTTTGACTTGAAAACATGCCTCTGATGTTATGTTGATGAAGTATTTTACAGAAATATATGTTTTGTTCACCAGAAATATCTCCCTCTCATAAACTGCAACCTATTTTGACCGCTTTGGCTAGTTCTTTGATTGGATTCAGTGAGGATTGACAGGTTGTAAAGAAAGAAACAGGTCAGTGCATTCATAACTTATTGGTCAGTCCTTGTTTTTCATAAAAGGCCAAGGTGCCCCAAATGGCAGCTATCAGCATACATCTAATGTATATGTTGGGTTGACTTTGAGGTTGCAAATGTTTTTCTTCTCAAGTCAGTGAATTTTTGACCTCAGAATTGATAGGGTTTGGAAAATGTAGATGGTGGACAACTGGAGTTGTGTGGGAACAAAGCTGGCGACAAACAGATGGACATATAATACACTCTGCCTTATGGCATTTATATTCAGTATCACCTTTGCCATTACATTTAGGGAAAACACTTGTCCAAAAAAATTCTATGAATTCTGAAATCAGGAATAAAATTAAAATGATCTAGAAAGAACATATTTGAGTCTACACAAAGCAACCTACTGAAGCTACTGAACCAAATCTTTTGCTCATGTTTTCCGAGCACTTAGCCACTTGCACACAACAGTGCTCAGAAAGAGCACAACAAAACGAGTTTCAGAGAGTCCAATATTTGACAATAGAGATTTCTAAGATACACCCACGGTACAAGAGTAGTAGTACAAGAGATACAGATCAGATAAGAAGAATAACATGGGCAGGAATGGGGGTGGACAGTAAAGCAATCAAGGTATGTGATCTGTATTCATCCGAGGAGGCAAACACAGCATTAGCCTTATTTCAGTAGTTAAGTAGTATTAAAAAACCCAGCCCACACTGAAAAAAATGGACACAGGTTTGAAGTAATGTCAGAATAAATCATGAAGAATGAGGTCACAGTTTTGGTACACATGCTCATTCTAAGATTCACCTTCTGTGCAAGTTGGCAGGCAAAAGGTGTCATTGAAGTTGGAGCCCAAACAAAAGTTTTCGAGTAATTTTAAATAAATATTGGCAAGTCGGTCACAGTGATACATCCTCCAAGGTGGAACAGATTCAGCCTAAGATGCCAGTATGTATAGAAGTATTGGAGGTATAACCCAGACAGCCAGCAGGATCTGTTCCAGAACATTATGGGACGAAATATTCCCTCCATTTGAAACCAGAGTATCATGAATGGCACATTATATGCCTGCTCTATGTTTACGAGTGTTCTATGTTGACAAGTGACATTTTAAGGCAGAAACGATTTTTCTTTCAGATTGACTTTGACCTAATGACTCCCAAATTCATAGGCTTCTTTATTACTCTTAAGTGTAACCATCCACACAGTTTGTGACAGGTCTGTGATATAGAACTGATGTTACTATGCAGAAACCATTTATTTCCTCACCATCTGTACCTTGACCTTTTGACCCCAGTATCAATAGCCTTTCTTGCAAGTGCAAGCCATCCACAACATTTGGTTGATGTACATCTTGCACAACTAATTTTACTCTGCAAAAACTAGTTTTATTCTTTCATTCACAGCGACCATGATCTTTGATCTTTTAACTTCAAAATCAGTAGGGTTCTTCCTTACACAAAGAGCAAGCCATCGACAAAGTTGAGAATCATATGATAGGGAATTCGATTACCTGTGCATTTTTCTAATTTCAGTTAGTGACCTTGACTATTGACCTTTGACTTTAAAACCAGTAGGGTTTTTCCACACCCTAAATGCAGACTATCCACACAGTTTAGTAACTGAAGATACAGAAGAACTCAAATAATTATGTAGAAACTATTTGTCTTCTTTCAGTAACAGTGGCATAAACTTCTGACCCAAAATATTGTTCTTCCTAACCCCAAGTGCACGCTATCCACAAAGTTTGGAAACTGTAGATGGCGGACAATTTGAACTGATGTTTAGAAACCATTTTCCTTGTTTCAGGCATGGTACCAATAACCTTTGAACCTGCAATTAATAGGGTTCTTTCCTACCCCAAGTGCAACATCAACAAGGTTTATTGGCTAGAGATCCTGGACAACTAAAATCATTGTGCAGAAATCTGGACAGATGGAGATCATAATATACTACGCTTTATGGCGGGCAATTAAAAGGGTGCAATTTTCTCAATACTGAAGGAATTTAATAAAGATGTATGGGTAAGGCTTGAAAATACTTTTTTTCACATCTGGTTGATTTTTCAGTGCAACTTTTGGGAAATTAATCCAAATCCAGCAATCAGCATTGTAGAAAAGACCTTGAGATATTAACAGACATGGTGGGATGGACTGACAAAACAAGTCTACATATTCTTGCTCTTCATATGAGTGGTATAATAAAAATGCACAAGTCATTATTAGAACAGTTTATCATATTGCCTTTTTTATTTGAAAAAATGTAGGATAAAACATCCCCTTATCACATACAATTACTTACATACCCACATGTATCAATTTATTAATTTACTTATATTAATTGTTCATGAACCACTTTTGACATCACTTATTTACAAACTTACAAAACACAATGTTTGCATTCCTCAAAATGTTAACAAAAACACTCACAATCATACAGTAAAGTAACAACTGGACACGACAGTCTAGCAGAACTCATTAGAGCCATGTACTATAGTTATAACGATACACCCACCCCAATTTTATCACACACCCCCCAATGCAAATATTTAATAATGAATATACCATATATACTTGCTTACAAGTTGGATCCAACTAAACTGCATAGACCCATCTCTGCCACTGCATAATATGCTGGCAGATCAAGGTCTATGTTTTTGCAGGTCCACGAGTATATATTTATCAAGTGGCTAACAAACATATTAGACTGACCCACTCGTCTTCTGATGGGAAAAATACTGTAATTATTATTTTTTCAGCAGTGAGTTGTTTGAATTTCAAATACATCAGTTATCTGATAAATAATTTCTTTACTTAAACTACCTCCTTGAGAGCTGAGTAAAATTGTATCTATTATTTTATGAATTATTTTCTTTTTGGTGCCATTTGACAAAGGAGAGAAATAATACTGATGGATATAACTCTACTTCTAATAGGTTTATGTCTTTGAACAGACAATGTTATATATAATTTTGGAACTATCTAAGCATATTGAAACTAAAGAATCCTAAGCATATCCTCTCAAATTCCCCCCCCCCAATTAATCATTTCATTGTCATGAAAAAATCAATGAAAGCAAAAATGCCATTTACAGTGCATTGGACATGCTACAGAAAGGCCTAATTATTGCAAAAATGCTAATCACCATGTTTAACCTAAATGAAAATATTCAAGGACATTTCATTTCCAACTTAAAAAGATCATAAAAATCACCATATTTATCATCAAAATAAAACAATGAAATCTGATGCTGTTATTTTTCATTCCCTTATTAGGGTTTAATCTAAAATTTGACTTGAATTGTTTTGAGTTTGTTCTTGCAAATTCCTGTACTTACTCATGCATAATGCCCAACCAAATGCACACACCACAGTGCCAGATCTGCTGTTGCATAATGTACTGGCAGGCTGGTTGTTGTTGTTGTTGTGGTGGGGCTTAACGCCATTTTTCAGCACACGATAGGCTATACATGGCGGCCAGTATTAATGGTGGAGGAAGAAACCGGGAAATCCGCGGAAAGAACCACCGACCCACGAAAAGCTACTGGCAAGCTTTCTCACATATCCACATTCGCCGAATCTTAGACTCAAACCCACGCAGACAGAGGTGAGATGGCAGTGGTCCATAACGGAGAGCGCTTTAGACCACTCGGCCACTCGGGGCCCCCTGGCAGGTTGGAGTTCATATTCCTGAAATGTTGCGATCCACAGAGCTCAATCTGATGACTCCATATTTAGATTGGATAAGAGGAGATTTAAAAAATTCATTCAAACTGAGCCATCATGGGAAGAGAACTTGAGCTGTCAAGGAGATGGACCTAAAGTTAATTAAGGGCACTGAAATTTATCAGTCAGGGGGAGAATGTACTGAAAGTTCTATACCCTAAAGTTGTAGACTGTTCCAAGTTAATTTGAGATGAACCAAGATTCTTGCTCTTTATGGTTCAGGATATGAAGCTTGTATCAATGTGTTTCTTGAAATCTTAAGTAATGGCATAGAACTTGATTTGCTGCCAGATGTTGCAACTGGTTATACACTGTTTGCAGGTGTGTTTGGACTATACATGAGTGAATATGGCATATTACTATATTTCCTATATCAAATGTTTGGTTATATCATGCCGAAAATTTGGAAATGCCTTTCCAAAAGGTACAATGAAGCAGCTGACCCATGCTGGCCTGAGCAGGTATCAACCTCGTGACCTATATATTACGAGTCTGACAAACTAGCAACTGAGCTACCCACTAGTCCTGTCTTGTAAGATAATTGAGTAAATAAACAGAAAAACAAGACAATAAATAAATGCATTTTTTGAGAGAAAGGGTGTGAAAGAGAGCCAGCAAGCGAAAACAAGTTAGGTCAATTATCTCTGAAGATTACATGTACTTGTATATTTGGCACCAATGCTAACTACATGTACTAATGCAATCAAAAATTTAGAAACTGACAGCATTTTACAGAGGGAATGCTCTGAAGGACTAAAGTTGCAATGTATTTTATATCATGTATAAGTACCCAACTGTATACCAAGTCAAGGTCAACCCAAGTAGAGCGCATTAAATACCCACATATTGGGTTCTATGCATTTCATTCTATTTACAGTTCATTCTATTTATAATCCTGAGTGAATGGTGTCAATCATGGAACAGTATGCAGTGGCAGATCTGTATCTACCATTTTCACATTTCATATACCATATATATTTATGTACAAGTCCGAAGACTTACTCATAACAAACTGCACAGACCCAGATTTTCCAGTGCACTATGCAATAGCAGGTCTGGAGCTATGCAGCCTGCATTTGGATATGACTTGTGTGCTGTATTTATTGTAAATAATACATACATAAATATGGAATTTCAGATTTAAATGTTACATTACCATTTCTTGTACAAATTTGTACAAATATACACAGACAATGATAGAAAGTGAGAGAGAGAATGGAAATAAAAGCTGTACATTTTAAAATTAATACCAGCCTTATTTTGTTTAAACAATTTATGATTTAGTTTTAAAAAGTGATCTCGTGAAATAGTATTAATGTGTTAAAATAATTGTTAAAAAATATTTCTACTAAATAATTGTAAGATAGAGAAACTATCTACTATAAATATTTTTTTAATCAATTCCTGTTGTGTGGTGACTGAGAAATCATGAGATTCATTAAATCTTGATGACAAAATCTACATAATATCATGGATTTAAAGGTTAAAGAAATGTGAAATCGCTATTAAAATTTCATTACATTCATGAAAACAAATGCATGAAAAATTATTCCAATAAATAATATTAAAGCCCACTGAATTAACAAAATCAATTAATTAATACTATTTGCTACCAATGATTTTATGAATTGGACAAGGAACAGCTTGAGCTTAGTTAATGTCAATGCATGCTTAGAAAATGTAAGGCTTAAAAAACAATAAGGTGTCTTCTAATTTCATAAATCAGAAATTGAGTAATTGGGCCAAATGATTTCAACAAAATATTACTCATGATAAATGTGCAACTCCTAAAAGATAAGTTGAACTTGTATCGATAATAATTACTGTGCATCATACTCTGACAATACTATGTTGCATGCCAATTTTGTGGTCACTACAAACCACAAATTTAACGAACCAATGAACAATGACACATACATTAAGAGGAAAGAATTTCTATCACCATCAGAGACATATTGATGAATTTAAGTTTAATTATGTAATTCTTTTACAAGTCATGAGTGGCATCCTTCATACAGAACAAATTTCAGAGAGGAGATAGTATTGTGCCAATCTTGTACAAGGCATACATATTAAACTCATGCATGAGTCCTGGGGGTGAAAGTCACTCAGAATACATAGCCTGACAGCGGAACATGTGCCAGTCCAGTATTATCAACTTCAAACATGAGACAGAAGTTTGATATGACTTGAAAAACTCGAGGATGATGTACAACCAAAGAAAATCTGGAACATTTTGGAGAAATGCAGTTTATAAACAAATTCTGACTGTGTATTTTAAGACAGTTACATTTGTAACCTTCTTTTATAAAAGCCTTCTAAAGAATTTTAAGATCTTCACCTTTTATCTTTTATCCTTTATACAGTACACCATGATTACATTTATTTGGAAGGGTTTATCTTCCCAACAGTTTTTTGTTTTGCAATTATTTTTCTTTACATTTTTAGAAATTATCTTTATATTGGCACCAGTATTGTGCTGATGTGCCATTATACATAGATATATACAAAATCATTCAATTTGATGTCCACAGAAAGGAAATGAATTTACAGTATTTTATGTCAAATGGTATGAAAAGTGGAAGCACATTTTTTTGTGACATACAAACGGACCTGTGGGCAAAAGGGAAAAGAACAAGCATGTTGACCCTCCTCCAAATTGTTAAAGGTAACTAACAGAGGTTGGTGCAGCTCTGTGGTTAAAATGACAGACTCGTGACCAAAAGGGTATGGGTTTAGAATGCTACTACTCAATCGGTCCAGGCTGGCTACAATAGTGCATCCTTGGGCAAGGTACTTTACTTTAACTGACTCTGCACTAAACCTACTTGTATTGCTGTCCTGTGGAACACCAAACCAAACAAACCATACAAACTGAGAGAATAATTTGATAAGCAAATTACAAACCTATATTTTTCAATCATTCATACTGTGAATTTCTCAGCTTTTATTGACACAGATGTTCATAATTGTTCTGACAGAGTTGAATTGGTATTAGCATATAGATATGCCTCAAATGGGAGAGATGGGGTCCTATTTTATTCAAAAATTATTGTACATTTGGCCTTTAAATTTGTGGTTTGATATTATCAAATCCCCCCCCCCCTTAGAACCCCGTTAAATAAGGTGAATTCACATTGTATCAATGCAGTATAGCAAATTATTTTCTTTTTAGGAGTATCATTTCTTAGGGTTTTGCTAAAAGTCCCAATTCTTTAATTCATGTATGAAATAGACTCACTTAAAAGTTGTATGCAAACAACTTTGGCCTGATTCTGCAATCTCATAAATCACTGGCACATCTGGATCTAATTGTTTGTTTTATGAATTAACCCTAATTAACTGTATAGACCCAGATCTGCCAGCACATTATGCAGACTTTTAACCCAATTAACATTAACAAAAATAGGCTAACATCAATCCAATCAACATGAGGAGTATAATGCTTCTTTAACTTGGATGCTACTGCAGATGCCAGGTCTTTCTTATGTAGTACCTTAGAGAACAGCATTGTCTGATAGTTGAAATAAAAAAAAAAAAACAAAAAAAAAACAAAAACAAATTTAAATAGAATCTGGATAACAGCTTTTTGTTTTGAGGATTTGAGAATCTGAGGATGTTAATAATGATTTTACTGTTTTACTATCTGAGGACGGTTGATGGTGCTTTATATTTGTTTTACAGTACATGGATGTTAATGGTGGCTTTACTGTTGTTTAATTGTCTGAGGATTTTAATTGTGGCTTTACGTTTAACTGTCTTGAGGATGTTAATTGTGGCTTTACTGTTGTTTAACTGTCTGAGGATGTTAATGGTAGCTTTACTGTTGTTTAACTGTCTGAGGATGTTAATGGTGGCTTTACTGTTGTTTAACTGTCAGAGGATGTTAGTGGAGGTTTCACTGTTGTTTAACTGTCTGAGGATGTCAACTGTGGCTTTACTGTTGTTTAACTGTCAGAGGATGTTAATGGTGGTTTCACTGTTATTTAACTGTCAGAAGATGTTACTCCTGGTTTTACTTTTGTTCAACTGTCTGAGGATATTAATCCAGATTTTACTCTTGTTTAACTGCCTGAGGATGTTAATGGCAGTTTCACTGCCATTTTACTGTCTTCTGTTAATTGTTGTTTACTGTTATTTTCCTGTCCAAGAATGTTGATGTCAGTTTTATGGTCTGAGGATGTTAATGGCAGTTTTCCTGTCATTTTACTAAAACCAATATATATTTTTACTTGCAACGCATTAGAATCTTACTCTGTGACCATTAACATTCTCAAATCCCCAAATATTAGTGTTATTCCCTAATTTTAGAGATGTATCAATTTGCAGTACAAGTATTTGCCACATGTAACTAATCATTTCTGGGAGAGACATCGGAGAGACAAAGTCCAAAAAACACAAAAATAAAGCCCTTTTTTGCTATAAAAAGTAACAAATAATTTGACAAATGTCAAATGTCTCTTTTTTCTTATTGTACTTTTTTATCTCCATAAGTTTTGACAAAAATCTATTGAAAATATTTCAAAAACTGTAGATTAATATATCCTAATGTCAAACTTTTTGTGATGAATTAAATTTATCTGTGACTAATTTCTGCCATTTCCTCATTAATGATACTCATAATACAAACTACAATGGTGTACATAACATTTTCACCAAATTAGTCATCTCTATAAATTTTCAAAATCATTCTATTATGAAATCGTTATACTTTAAATTAATATGACAGACGGAGAGCCTCTAAGCTGCAATAGACACCAAAATGAAACAGCAAAGACAATGCAAGCACACATTTTCGTAATATTACTTATCACAATTATTTCACAGATATCACTCTAAGAGTTACAGTGGTATATTCCACACAACTGTAACAGACAACAACAAAATGGGTGGAAGCTCAAAGTTTCTCATATGCTTTGCTACTACTGTAGTTTACACAAATAGAGAATTATATACAAACTATACATACAGCTCATGTAATATATATATATATATATATATATATATATATATATATATATATATATATTTGACATTGTTAAATTACATATTTACAACCATTAAAGGAAATTATTCATATTAGATTTTGGTTTATATTTAGTTTCTTTCTCTTCAAGTCATTATTATCGTATGAAACAGTGACCCTGAAATCTCAGATAACCAAAAAGGTCTTGTTTTACAAATGTTGCCAAGTTCATCTTGTGTCAAAAGAAAGGATATAACCAGAGAAAATGATCCCAGGAAGCAACATACAAGTGTAGACATTGATAAATATCCTCTTTAATGCAGTAATTTGTACACAATGTATTTTGCTTGGTTCCCCCCCTCTCCAAAAAAAAAATGAGCAGGCTCAAAACTTTAAGTTTGAAGAATCTGCCACTTTCTTGAAAAGTACAGACATCATGGACTGGATGCAAACCTTTTCACTGTAAATAAGCCAACAAAAACAAGCAAGATCTTCAGTATTAAATTTTAAATGATTTTCTCTTGTGGAAAAGAGAGCATTCTTTATCTTATAGGTATTTTTTGGAAGATGATAAAACTCTTATCTGTGTGATGCAAAATATGAAGGGCAAAGTACAAGTCTTGTTTCAAGGGTACAGCAAGAGTATGAACTCTGCATTTTCATGGAATACTCTTACATAAGGTCATTTCTAATATTTCAAAACTTTTCAGTACAATCTTTGATTTTCCATATGTAATACACAGTTTTCTCTCTGCACATTTTCAATCACATTCTCTCTCAATTGCCACATTAAAGTTTGGATGAATGGGTCTCCATGGCTTCTGGTTTCCAAAGCATCATATAGACAAGTTGCCATAAACTGCCAATAAAATATAAATTAATTCTTCCTCTTCACAACAAGATAATGCACTGAATGATGAAATGATGAGGCCATTTTCTTGTCCATATCACTTAATGGTCGAGCCATGAATAATGCTTGAATATCCTTGATAAAAGTTCAGTTATTTTCACCTCTGGTAGTCTGGTAATGGTTTAACTATCCCTTCTGAAACAGAACAGAAAAAAGTAAATAGCATCTGAAATGAAAATGATGCTTTCTTATTTTACATTAAGCTTTTGTGTACTTAAAAAAATGAGGAAAACAAAATGTACTATATAATTTGATTAATGCCTGTGTTCTTCTGTCTAATAATGATACCTTTTAATGCTAAAACTTTGAAAAAGCTGCAGTGTCTAAATATATTTCCATGGTATATTTGTCACTGGAAGTATTTTGACAACTAATTCAAGAATTTTGATTGATGAAATGCAAATGCTGCATCCCCTGATCCAAGTATTTAGTGTACTAAAACAGCTAAAATCATAAACCTGTTGAGTGCTACTGTAATGTTAAAAAATCGTCAAAATTAAAGTCCTTATGCAAATAATGCAGAAGTAGGCAATACTCAATAGGATTAATATGAAATATATAGGTCAAACAGGCCTCATTTACAACTAAAGGAATAGTACTTATGCATCCCCTAATCAACTTCCAAGATTCTAGGTAAAATAGTATATAGAAGCATGCCAGAAACTCATGTGGTCATGAGCTAAACATATAAATTTTTTTAACTAAAGCTAGTTAAGATTAAATACTGCTTATGATGAGTTTCTTTTGTTGTATGGGTCTAGTACTGATAGAGATGCATAACATCAATGTTAAGATTAAATGCTGCTTGTGATGAGTTTCGCTTGTTGTATGGGTCTAGTACTGATAGAGATGCATAACATCAATGTTAAGATTAAATACTGCTTATGATGAGTTTCTTTTGTTGTATGGGTCTAGTACTGATAGAGATGCATAACATCAATGTTAAGATTCTAGCATGAAAACTGCCTGTGAAATAAACATATGCAAAAAATTTAACTCAAGTCAGTGAGACATACAGTATGGGTCATAAAGACCTACATGACATACAAAACTCAAGTCAGCGAGGCATGCAGTATGGGTCATAAAGACCTATTTCTGCAATGAGGCAGTATTACTCACCAAGATACATGTCCTAACCAAGTTTCATGATTCTATAATGAACAGTATGTACATGACATACAAAAAAAAACATGTTCATGATCCAACTGCAAAATCTTATCCAAAGCCAGTTTTGTAAACAAAGATCACTGTGACCTTTTATGTATAGGTGTTGTACAAATAGAGATTTATCGTTTAATGATTCTAGCATTACAGCTAAAACAAAAAATTCAAATCAAAGTGTGAAAACTGGGTCACAGTGATTTACATTTGTTACACGGATGTAGTATTTATTAAGATGCATTCTCTCAGTTAAGTTTCATGATGTTGGTAGACAAGTACACATAAAATATATACAAAAAACTATGTGGTCATGAGCTAAACACCCAAGTCAATATACTGTGAAATATCACAATATAAATGCATACAGTTTTCTACTTCAACGATTCTAGTATGAACAGAGTTTGACTCATAAACAAAGTAAATTCAACCAAGGCCTATGAAATGGGAAATATGGTCATGGCAACCCATTTTTGAGATTAGGGTGTAGTAATCAAGATGTACCCCTCGCAAAGTTTCACGATTGCAGGTACAACAGTGTGTATGCAGTGTGCAAAACCCTGAAGCTAAACACAAAACTTAACAAATGTACAATTAATATACATGTCTATACTAAGTTAGTCCCCTTAATCCCCCCCCCCCCCCGCCATGCTATTAAACCCAGTCAAAACTTTTTTCTAAGGACCTAGGAAGAAGGAATGGTTGTGATGCAGTGTACATATACATTCATTTACATGTGTAGTGCCAAGACCAATGGCTGGGGCTAGTACAAAAACTTTCCTCTATTTCTTAGAGTTGTGCCAAAAATTATGAAAAAAAGGACAAGTTCAAAACACGACAATTTATTAACATCAGTTCTATTACACATTTTAAAACCTGTACTTACCATTGAAAACTTTTAGGATGGCTTCACATACAAATTTATATTGACTCTGCAAAAGAAGAGAGAAATCTGATTCAGACTTAAGCCTGTAATTATTATCAAGATATTAATCTAATTACCATATATACTAGTGTTCAAGTCAGATTCAACTGCATTGACCCAGATGTACAATCATATAATCTGCCAGCAGATCTGGAAATTCAGTTTGTTAGGAGTAATCAGTAGAACAAACAATACAGACCCTGATCTGCCAGAGCATTATGTAATTTTAGATCATGGTCCATGATGTCTTCAGTTGGATTCAATGTAAGAGTATATATGGGTACTTAAAAATTAATTTATCTATACATGTACCCTTTATGATCCAACCTTATCAATGCAATTTAATAATGCTTTATATTGGGCTTTGAAAGAAATTTTAATTACTAAATGGGCATGAAATAATTCTGTTAAACAACTTTTATCTCATCTGCATACATGTGTAATATACCCTCTACAAGTTTATCTCATCTGTATATGTGTGATATACTATCTTCATCTGAAAATATGCATTGGCTTTTATGAACCATTCACTATTATAAGTAGTTATTTTCAAGGACAGCTAACTTTTAACACTAGCATATTTTCAAGTTAAAATATCAAAAGAAAATAGGAAAATTGGTTCATTAGATCGAAACTTGAAACCCAGCATCATTGGTTTTGATGTACTTTAGCACTAACCCTTTTACAAATATGAGTTAGAATGATACACTTGATTTTATTTCAAAACATAATCAATGATATGTTCTCTAATATTTTTAAAGCATGTTTACAAATAGGTGTGTGTGTGATTTGGATTTTTGATGTAGCTTTAACACTTTTTCAGTCATATTGGTATAATGTCTGCAGTGTGGCAGTTTATAGTGATGTCGTGCACTGGGGCATCATGCCGCAGACATGTAACATGATGTCCCTTTCAAACAGGTGACTGACAGAAATTCTGTTTAACACATTAACCCCTGGAGGTTTTTGTCATTTTCGCCTGAAATGCGAGTAGGAAACCTATTTTGGGGGCTATTTCTGAATACATCCTAATACATCGACCTCCAAGACATTTTATGTTAATCTAATGCCTAGTTGTGTTAGAAACATTGTTTTTCATTGGCTATTTCGCCTGAGCATGCGCAGAAGGGTAAAAGCTGGACTTCTTTTCTTTTTTTTTTATTTTGCTTAATGGACCCATCATTTTCGTGTCGAGACCACTCTTTATTCTAAATGCCCATCTTATCCTACTTTTTGCAAAGGTTCACCTGTCTGTGTGCAGTTCAGACTGGTCTGTCTTAGATCTGAGGCCAAAAAGTCTAAAATCCGGACACAAAATTGGATTCTGACCTTGGGCAAAATTCGGCTGGAAAAAACTCGGGTCCAAAAAGTTACGGTTTTCCCTCTGTATTTTGCAGTGCAACTAGAACATCCATATTATCTGGTATCTTCGTAAAGCTATATCTGTCTACCTTCTATAATACCACCCACTTTATTGTGTCATACATGACCTTGACGCTACAGAGCTCAGAAGTAGGCTACCACCTCCTGCCGTGTAAATGTGGCGCCAGGGGATAATGAGTTAAAAGGGCAACATCAATATCACACTACAATGGCAGAAGTATATAGAAATACTACATCAATATCAATATCACACTGAAAATTATAAGTTTATTGGAAAATCAAAGAAAAAAATTAGGCATAGGATCATACTTAATCTTATTAAAACTTAATTTGGGAAATGTTTACCTGGCTAAAAGGATAACTGACTTGGGGAAAGTTGATATGGATAAAATGTTAATTGATTTTGGTAGAGTTCAGATGGTTAAAAGGATAAAAGAACAGAACTGGAGAAAACTGTGACGGTATCACAGACTTACCATCTATGGTCACTTACAAGTAAAGAACTGTAAAAAACATAGACCCCAATCTGCTATTGCATAATGCATTACCGATCAGGGTCTCTGCTATTTGTTCCAGTGATCACTCTTAAAAAAACTGCCTAGACCCAGATCTCCTGGCACATTATGCAATGGCTAGGTCTATGCAGTTTGTAGATAGGCTCAACTTGTAGGACAGTATATATGGTGGGCTGTGCACTAATTTTTATAAATAAATAATTTACAATCTATGCATGCAGAAAATCAATCTCCTGAATGTACTGTTTTGAAACTACACAACTTCGGCATTCTTTAAAACCCATTTCATAGAAAGTGCAAATATTCTGAGACAAAAAACAAAGTCACTAGAGATTTTAATTTCATCTTCTTAACATTTACAAACTATCAATACATGAAGAAAACTAAATAGGTCAAATTATGTTTAACCAATAAAAAGATTCTGTTAATAAGGAACGACAGTTTTTAACATACTGTCCAAAATTGCAAATTTACCACCTGATATAAAAATAATGTTTTGACAGAACAGCATGCACAAGTTTTCAAAATATGCTCAGAAAGAGAACACCTAATTATAAGAAACATGGTAACAATAAGTTTTTCATGGCAATATACACAATAATGTCAAAACAAAGCTCTAACATAAAGACCAATGACAACAACTCCACATTACACTGCTTGCTTTGGGTTAAAAAAAAACAATAGTGTTTTAGCAGATCAGGATTTATGTAATTTGTTCTCATGATTAAAACAAAAAATTGCATGGACCCAAATCTGCCAGCACATTAAGTGATGGCAGATTTGGATCTGTGCAATATGCAATTGTATCCAACTTACAAACAATTAAATACAGTGAATAGCATTGTACATTATTCTAAACAGCATTATTGATGCAACTGTCCACTGTGACTCAAGCTGCAACCACATGACCAGTCCCATTATGGTGGAAAGCTGATTTGACCCATCAAGGTAGTTATTAAGGATATCAATAAGGACTCACTAATTGGAAAAAAGAATTATTTATTTTCACTGTATGCAACTTTGTTTCAATTCAAAACTATGAAATATAGGATTTTGCAGCAATTTTTCTTTGTTTCAAAGTTGACAAGTTTAAACTAATGTAAGGTCATGACATTAATAAATGCTATTTTCACTCCAAAAACAGATGTATGACACTGCACCAAAGCAAAGTGCTTCAAAACACAATATATAGGGGGAAAAAATAGAAGACATTTTCTTTTAAAATGTATCCTTTCCAATTCGATACTGATGAAGAATATGTAACCTCTATATAAACCTATATATGATTTTACAATTTCATATTCACATACTGTTTAGAATATTTTTATTTCTTCTCTGCAGGACAAGCACAGAAACACAGTTTTCTCGTTACTTCCAGTTGAATTCATGCATGTCCATGACTGACAGACTTTCATATTACCAGTTACCAAGATATGTAGATGTTTTGAATTTGCTATTTTGGCCCATGCATAAGCAAACGGGCGAAATTTGTTCTTTTCTTTATTTTGTGCACTGGAACCATCATTTTTGCTTGCAGGCCCCCTTTTTATCCTAAGTTTTGCAAAGGTTTTTCAGCTCTTGTGATGTCTGCTTTAGATCTAACAAGACAAAGTCCAACATTGGGACCAAAACTCCAGTTCTGGAACAGTTGAAAATTTTGTCTAGTGAAAATCTGGTCTCAAAAATTGTGTTGTTCTGGATGTATTTTGCTAAGTGCATAGAATGTCAATCTTACATACCATCAATGTGAAGCTACACCTTTCTTATTTTCTCTAATACCATCGAACTGAACCCATCATGAACGGTGATGATGTCACACACTTTCATGACTCAAAATTATGGCTTTTGACCATAATAAGTTAAATGTGACCATTAATCCTTTAAAATGTCATTTATATGGAAATTTTGAAGGGTATGCAAATGAGAGTGGGTGGAGCTAATACAAAATAAAGGAACAACTGTTATCCTTACAGCAGTTTGAATTAACATGGCTCGTTGGTCTCTCATCTGCCTTACTATAGATAGTGGATACACTGGCTGGTTGGATTCTATCAAACACATCGCTGTTTCCATGGTGATAAGAACACCTGTCCTACCTATACCAGCACTGAAAAAGAGGAAAATACACATGTATGGTTTGATATAATGCACAAACTATTAAATGATCATATTCTGAAAATGTGTATTAGTAAATTATTGACTGAAAACTGAAAAATCTGGTAAATGTAGAGCTTCTATTGCTGCCAATTTTCAGATTACACACATACACACACACACACACATATATATATATATATATATATATATATATATATATATATATATATATATAGAGTCATGTATTGCAACAAAAAGTACACTTTCATACTTCTTTTCTGTATTGGTTTTCATTCAGTTAACCTGAGCATAGTGCAATGATCCAGGTAACATTTCATCAATTATTTCAATTAATTTAAAGCTGGTACCAACTTTCTGTGTCTGCAATGACTGCCTCATGGGGAATAATCTGTATTGGGTTCAAAATGGAGGGCAAATGGAGTAGTCTTCCTTGAACTGTTCTTGATCATTTTCAAGTCTAGTCCCAACCATCATAAACAATCAAATGAAATTACATCCAAATAATTTGCAACACATAGAAGAATTAGATAATGATCTGATTACAAGCTGTATTTGTTATACTGATGAGATATTGAAACATTCCCCCACCTAAATTACATGCTATATATTGACTGACCATAGAACAGAATTAATTCAAATCTATACCTGTCATACAACACGGGTATCATACCTTAAATATCACACAACTGAAGGGCCAAACTCTGCTAAATGTCAAAAATGGCTGAAAACTGAACTTGATCTAGGTCTTCTTGACATAAATCCAATTTCAACTGATTAAGTGACAGAATGGAAATGAAGTTTACAATGGGCATGATGAGACACTCCACACATGGGTAACAATATCTACTTCCTCCATAGATATCACAGTAACATAATTAAAAAAAAATTCTGGAGGACTTTGTACACTTACAATTTTTTACCTGTAAATTTTGTGATAAATTCCACCAACTACCTTTACTTAATGAAACTAGATTAACAGTGGATTCCAGAAGGTCACACCTACCTACAATGAACTATGGTTGGTTCTACTATGCCTGTACGTTTCTGCCGTACTTTGACCACAAACTCTAAAAAGTCTGCAGGGTCATCAGGAACCCCATGATCTGGCCATGCTATATACTGCATGTGGGATATCTGCCTTTCTTCATGTGTCTGTGGAAAAAAAATTGATGTTACTTCTTACTATAAACCAATGCACTAGCCTTTAAGTCCAATTTAATTGCAAAATGCAAGGACCCTTACCTGTTATCACATAATGAGCCAGAATATCTGGGTCTATGCAGTTTTGTTATTAGTTGTTGTTAGCAATTAGCTGAAGAGACACAGACCCTGATGTGCTGGCAGATCAGGTTCTATGCTGTTTGCAGTTGGAAGCAACTTATAAGCTAGTACAGGGGTCAATATTTTGTATTTAATCCAGAAAAAAGTGGCACGCTATGTAAAACAGGTTGCCGACCCCCGAGCTAGTATATACAGTGTATATTATAATTATCAAATTCTCAGTGCTGTAAACTAAACAAATTGTGAAGAAAAAGAGTTTATCTTACATTCACTTGTCTAAAAGAATGGATTTCAATATTCACATACCAAAGAACTTGTCCCATGGAGAAGTGGACAAGTCAAGCACCAAAACTATTTAAATTCTACATGTTTAGTGTCAAATTTTAATGTATGTATGCATGTATGTATGTATGTATGTATCTGTGTGTGTGTGTGTATATATATATATATATATATATATGCATGTATGTATGCATGTATAGGGTTTAATGGCTTAATACTTGCTAAATAGTGCACATTAAAAAGGAATATATGTAAAGAAATAAACCTGATGAAACTTCAGCTTCTAACATTTGTTTTTAATAAGGATTTGTTGTCATTTCTGAAGGCATCAATTCAACATAAAAGCACCTGGAAAAACTATATGTTCCTTGATGAAATGGCTTGAATTTGTCACGTGAACATACCCAAAAGTTCAAGCTTAAATTGGGTTTAGCTGGGATTAAATTTTCTCTAATGTCATTACAATTATGCAAACGAAATACCTAGACAAATTTCAGATTGAAGAAAAAGTGAAGATTACGTATAAAAATATTGTGAATGCCAAAAGACTTTCCTAACACAGACCAAGATATACATATTCGAAAATGGCCTCAGAAAAATTTCATCTTGTGTCCGTTATTCAACAATGTTCCCTCACCTCCATGTGCGTTAAATTAAGTTCCCTAAATGCGAATGAAGTTGTCTCCTCCTCTTTCACACATGTAATCTGTAACTGGCCATGCTCTTGTGTCTCATACAAGTCAGGCCAGTACTGGTGACACTTGACCCGACCCTTCTCCACCTTTGTAGTCAGCATGACAACCAGTGTAGACTGCTGTTCCCAGATCATCTGCCAGTAATCTACACAAGTGATCTGGAGGGGGCCCTGAGCAGCAATGTACCTATTTACTATACCAGAGCCGGGGATTTCCATCTGAAATAAAGAATGTGAGATCTGTATACATATGTCATGACAAGTCAGAAAATATTGTGGTTCAGAACAGAATAAATCAGACTAATTTCTTCTTTCAGGATTATATTTTCCCAGACATGACAGTTAGAACACCGTGATACACAAATAAAACTGACTTGCAAGCTAACTTGCATGCACATAGAACAAATCCAGTGATATTCCAAATGCTGACAGTATATTACAAGAAGGATAATATTTCTAGTTATTGCCATAAATTTCTTGGGTCTCTTCTTTTTAATAAAAAGCTTAGGACTTTACATACAAACCCCAGACAAGCAGGCTCACTAGGTATGTGACTTTTCTAGTTCAAATGCAATTTCTCATTCAAACTTTTTTAAAATCACAAAGGCCCTACTGCTTACATTCAGATAATTGGCATTTATATTGTCCATTAATCAATCATATGCATTACTTACATTTACATAATTGGCATTTATATAATCTCCACTGGAACCTCCTTTCAATATCACTCTTGTTTGGTCATCTGAAAAATTAATGATTAGTGGTTTAGAAGTGAGGGGAAAAACAAGGGTCCCTTGACAGGACTGACATTCTAATGGGCAGAAAGAATTTCCAGGATTTAAAAAATATGACCAGTTCTTCCTTTGAAATGCTTGAGTGTTGAAACCATCTCTGATATTCTTCAGCAGTTAGAAAAGTTTCAAGATCAGCTGCTGTGCTACACATAATGGATGTCAGATTGGCACTATTTTCATTTAGGACTAAGTAGACAGCATTAGAAGTCATCTGGTCAAAACCCCATGTCATAATGATCATTTAGCCATCATGGCAGCCATACTGGATGTGCCATCTGGCACTATTTTCATTTAGGACAAACAAGTTATCTTAAAATGTCTATTGGTAAAGAATAACCAGGTTGATATAGCCATCAATTTAAAGAGTCATAGAGATAAAATTTTCAAGATAGAAAACATGGTAGCCATATTGAGGATTAGTCATTTTTATTTAGGACCAAGCAGACACCATAAAAACTCTTCTGATGAAAACATATTTTGCATCTAATGAGCACCAATTTAAATTAAGATCAACAAAACATTATAAAAAGTAATTTAGTGAAAACCCCATCATGACATGACTATTTGTTCAGGAGGAGTAGTGATGACAAAATTTTCAATATGGCCATAGCAGACCCCACACCAGAACCATTTTCATTTAGGACCAAGCACACATAAGAAGTCTTTTGGTGAAAAGCCCAAGTCAATATGACTTTACATTCAAGAGAAGAAGCCATAAAAAGATTTTCTGCATAGATGCTGTGGTGGCCATATTGGATGTCAAATCTGTACCATTTTCATGTAGGACCAAGCAGACTTCAAAAGAAATTTTCCAGTGCATAAGAAGTCTTTTAGTGAAAACTCCACGTTGATATGAGCATCCATTCAGTTGGAGTAACAATAACAAGATTATCAAAATGGCCACCAAGGTGTGCATGGTCACAGGTTCAAACACTGGCCAAGTCATACCAAAGACTTATGAAAACCTTACTAGCAGCTGAATCGCTGGCACTCAGCATTAAGATGTTAGTGTTAGGACTTGTCAGCCTGGTGTCTGGATAATGTGACTGGGTGGGACATGATGCTACATGTCTGTGGCATGACGCCTCAGTGCTAGACTTCACTTTAAACTGCCATACTGCAGACATTGTAGTGATATGACCTGAAAATTGTTAAATCTACGTTGAAAATCCAAGTCATACACACACAAACACACACACACACACACACACACAAGGATGTCAGAAGACAGATGACAGATGACAAACAACAGACCATCCCATAAGCTCTTCTGGTCTATGACCAACAGAGCTAAAAATTAACAACATTCACCAAAAAAACCCATGTTATTGCTCTTTAATAAGTCTATTCTTTTAATTTCAAACATTGAAAAAAAAATTACTGGTACAATTGTGAATATATACAACTGCCACTTGTTATAATGCTACAATTTATACTATACAATTTTCAAGCACACAGTGCAGGTATTACATCAAATAAGACATAATGCGCTACATTCAGCAAATTTCTGCTTACAAGAAAGAAATAATATAGATCCAAAATGTTTCAATTATAATTCATTTATTCTTTTTTTTCTAGCAAATCTCTCTCAATATGGAACAAATTTACTCCTCTACAAACTTTGTGCATGAACAAAAAAGCACATTACTGTTTTGTAATTAGCCCCCACCTTCAAGTGCCCACACTGAAAACAAATACGTACAGGTTTCACTGTTTAGATTTTCAAGTGAAGAAACATATACTAGTGCAATATCCAATACACCAAGCAAAAGTACCGTATATACTCACATATACGCAGAATAATTTAGGAAAATATAAAGGCCTGGAAGTAGGAGGGGTCGGCTTATCCGCAGGCCAATGTCTAAACTTGAGAGTTTTTAAGTCTTTTTGTTGATTACTGTATAGACTGTAAATCTTGGGACACGAAAAAATGATTTTTTCTGTGTGCTAAGACATATGCATGTAAAAAAATATCATTTTCGGTGTCCCGACAGTTATTAAACTGTTATCAAGTACTATGATTGATTTTGTTATTATTCTGCATGTGCATATTTTCTGATTTCTCCAACATGAAATTAAATAAAGGTAAATATAGACTTTATAATTCATGTGCCGGTTGAGTTTACCTGGGAGACAAGGCTGAACTATAATGTACAGTACTTACACGGTGTAAAGTGTGCATAGCGTCACTTTAATCCTTATTTATTCCCAAATATATTAGATGAAGATTTTGCTTTATTCATTGTTTCGACCAAATTTCATTCTTCTGGATAACATTTCAGCTAGTCCTTAATAGCTGTGCCATTTACATTGAATCACGCGCTCAAGAGTTCCTCATTTTCAATGATATAAGCGATCTGCAAACTGAGGTAATATTTATGAAAAGGTACGCACGTTTAATTGTACAAGGCACATAACCAGCATAACTTACATGTTCACGAAGAGTGGTAATAATAAAGGCTAAAATTCTCATTATAGATCAACTAAGATCATTATCAATCTGTTTTGTGTTTTGGCTGAACAACACAACTTTCCACACAATTTAAAGCTCGATATTTCGGCGTCTCCTTTATTGATATTTGGCGGATTTGCCTTTCATTTTCCAACAGCAAAATCGGCCAGTTAATCTTTAAAATCCCGAAACTGGCTTGTGTTAAGAGGGAATTTTGACCGGCAACTAACCAGTACATTGATGTGTAATTGCCTTTCATTCCATAATATTAGCACGATTACCGTAGTTCTGTAAAACAGGGTGTAAGGCATACCTGTCAATTTTTCAAAAGCCGAGTAAGGAGACAGAATAAAAAAAACCCATAGATTGTGATAAAAAATCGAGAGGTTTCTCGTGGCATTTTTAAAGCCTTGTTTTCACTAATACTGATTGATCTTCCAGGTCTAATATGGGCGAAATTTGCAAAGAACGCACGTTTTTTTTTTCTCCCTGTGACATGAGTTATTTTCCCCCAGGAAGTGCCCTACTTTCATATTCTGGTCAACTGTGGCCAAACTGCACAATAGCTAAATATTAGTCTTAAATAAACAAGCAAGAAAGCCAGCGCGACTAATTAAAAGTTAATCCTTATTGATATAACTATTTTGTGAAAACGACTGTCATGATTCAAAGAAACCGTGTGTTACACAAGCAGCAGCAATTGAATGGCAAATAAAGGATTACCACTTTGGTGAATTAAAGGTACCTAACTAGGCATCCTCACGGTACCGTACATGTGACAACTATTTTCCTCTCGTTGTATATCCGACCTTATTCCCTTACTGTCAACTCATAAGGCATTTGGTATTGTTCACTATAAAACGTATGTATTCTGAATTAGTTTTTTGAGGTATTATATATTGCGTAGTATGTATTTTCATTCCTTCTTTTAATTTAATGATGGTAGTTAACGTTCGTATATATGGTATAAAGATGCCAGGTGCTCACTTGTGCAAGTTTCTTTGGTGGGAATGGAGCTACAGCATATGGAGCTACAGCATTCACGGTGATCATTCTTGGCATTGAAGTTTATTGCCGACAATTTTATTGTTGTGGTTTATTTTTTGTTCTGGTTTATTTTCTGATTTTTGTATTGTTGTAGATGAACAAAAATCATAAATATACATGAATAATGTTTAAACTCAACATCCTATTTACTGAAGAAGCGAAAAATTATTTCTAGTAAAGTAATTATTTCGTCACGACAATATTCACAGGTGATACAACAGAACATGGCTTCCATGGAATACATACGACATATCTATGTAGACTTTTGTTTTTTTAGGAGACATGAAAATCGAAGACATAATGTAATAGTCAGGAGTTCTGTGCAAAAATTGGGAGATATTATGAAATTGGGAGGTAGGCGTGGAGTGACCCCAAAATGCGGGAGTTTTTTTTTCCCCCCGGTGTGAGAGTTGACAGGTATGGTGTAAGGTCACTTACATCAAAGCAAACTGCAACTCAGATTTTACGGTATTAGCATAATTTTCAAAGGATTATTTCTGAAACTTCATTATTGTATTTTGGAGATATCATTAAAGTTTAGTGCATTGGTGCCCATGATTTGACCCCAAGAGATGTACTTCAGTCAGCGGAATGTACTTCATTCAGCGCGTGTTCAAAGCTACAGTGCACATGCGGTGGCGCTATTATGTAAATACATTCAGTATCCTAATTGCAAGCGTTTGCATCAAAACATTTGTTCATTGCGTTTTCATACTGGAATAAAATTTTAATGAGTTAGGTATTTACAATTTCAAGGCAAAATAAAAATGTTATTGCTGGTACACTAATATAAAATATCCAATGCAATAATGCATAAACAAACAATAACTGAGTCAAAATGGAGAGGTAGTGTTACAGCAACTTGCAATTGCTCAATTCTTGTCATCGTTCGATCAAATTATACACAAATCTAAATTAGGCAGAAACAATAAGAAAACAGAAAATTAAATTTCTTTTCAAACAAATTTAAACCATTTCTTTTTAATAATTATACATGCCAACCCCCGAGATAAGTGTACATGTACTTTTTGTTAATATAAGTTTGCCTAAATAAATGCATTCAGAACTTGCCGCGTGCATCATATGATGTCTCGGAGTTGTGGGTTGGCTTATACGCGAGTCATGCACTTTTTAGTGTTTATACATGTTCAGTTTGGGGGGGTCGGCTTATACGCAAGTATATACGGTAGTCAGAATTCATGATTTTTAATACATAAGGTGGTCCCTTTTATAAGGCAGATAAGGTCATGGGTCGCATTTCACTGTTTAACAGTATAATATTAAGTATAATATAACTAGATATAAAATGACCTCACCTATAAGGTGATCTACTTTTATGGCTCTCATTAACATCATTGTAGCAAGGGAGTATTGGATTTCTAAGTTTCTATTAATGGTAGCAAAAATAATCATTGGCTACTAATTTTCCCATAAGGTTACCGTATACACTTGGTTGCAAGTTAAGCTGAACAGTAAACACTGACCCAAATCTGTAGTCACATAATGCACTGGCAGATCAAGGTCCATGTTACTTATTCTACTGATTACTTGTACTTATTCTACTGATTACTTGTAACACTGCAGAGAACCTAATCTGCTGGTGCATTATGCGACAGCAGATCTGGGTCTGTGCAGTTTTCAGCTGGACTCAATTTATAAGTGAGTATATACAGTAATATTTGGCCACAGCATTTTTATTTTTTGTCTGTTGCTCAAAGTAATATTATATTGTGATTACCAACAAAATGTAGCTTACTGATCTACTAGAAATGTTTCCATAGGAAGCAAGCATTTCCATGTACTTACAGGGTGAAATATCCCTATATCTGTTCTTTGGTATATTGACTTCAAGGCGGGCTGCATTCATCGTCATGCCAGGCTTTTTTCTGTACAATTGCTGCACAGAAATATAAGGATTATTATTTTATTCTCTAATTGCATAACATCTGAACAAGCTGAGATAAATTTGTTCTACAAAATGGAACCTACAAATCAATGTTATTTATTTACCAGCAAATGGTCATTCAGTATGTTGTTAGGAACTAAGACACGGGCATAAGACAAGACAAATGCTGTGAAATATTTGGAAGAATGCTTATGGTCAGAGTATCCAATACTTTCCTTCATGACTTTTCAATCTCTGAAAGCAGAAACCTCTCACGCCGACACACCCCAAAACAAAAACCCTGTAAAATTTCCAAATGCAAGCACTCTTCAATTTGAAATGTGCTGAAATGTGAGGCTTTAATAAGTACAAGTTGGTACAATGCCAGGTGGATCAATCAGATTGGATTGTATCAAGCATATTAAGAAATAGCATGAAAGAACAGAGATCAAATTCTGTCAATTAAGCCTTTAGCTTTAAATGCTCTGAACACATTTCAAAATAATGTAGGGGTATCTATATCCTATGTGCACATTTCTTGTTTCTTGCAGTTCTTAACTAAATTTTTGGCCCCTGTTTATCTAGTTTTTAAAAAAGAGATCTTACCTCAAACTGTGCTAAGGCAGCACCACTGTCCAGTGATTCCTGTAGCAAGGCCAAGGAAAGCTCTAAGTTAGTGGCACCATTAGCGGAGCCTGTAATCTGGTGTGTTTCAGGCATGTAATTAAATTCTGGTTCCTCTGCTGGGTCCTCACTAGTGTACACTGTTACAGATAACATAAATTTAAGTTTGACAACTGTCAATGAGAAAATGTTCACTAATATTGGCAGAATGAATAATAGATTTAATTTTGGAATAAATGGCATAATAACATGTATTTTTTTAAATCTTAAAAACAAATAGTCAATTAGTTTAGGAAAACATGTAACAAGTAATTATTTTTATTCTTTTCCTACTATTGTTAGCAATTGTGCAAGTTTTTTTTTACAACAAATCCTGTATTGCACAAATTTCTCAAGATGATAACAGTACAGAATGATAAAAGTGAAACAAACAAAAAACTACTTGCTGTAAATGAGAAACCAAATACCTGTCTGTGCATTTACATTATGGTTAAAAAAGGAAACTAAGACTTCCTTCACTTGACATGCATCCAACTGCTAATAATAAATATACAGAGTTCCTGATTTCTTGAGAAAATAATTTGAGGAATTAAAATTTCCAAGAATATATGAGTATGAGTTTATTTCTAAAATAGTAGCTTAATTCTAGTGATAATGTCATCATGGGGTTTCATGTCTCATGAGAAAACCATCAAACGGATGTGTGGCAGCACCTGACACATCCATCATTTTCAATACAAAATGTATAATTCAGAATAGTACATAGATTTAAATCAAAACAGGGAAGTTTATATCACTTAAATTTGAACAGAACTCAGACTGGTATTGGAGATGCATACCACCTATACTCTAGAGTCCAACTGCAAACAACACAAACCATGATTTTTCCAACTGCAAACAACACAAACCATGGTTTTTCCAACTGCAAACAACATAAACCATGGTTTTTCCTCTGGCAGATCAGGGTTATTACTTCTAACAAACTGCATAGATCCTGATATGCAGGTACACTATGCTATGGCAGATGTGGATCTGTGAGTATGAATGGTAAGCTTGTGTTTCTATGAGAGAGATGGATGGATGAAATGAGTCAAAAGCAAACATTTTGTGCTTTTAAGTTTGCCAACATTCTGCATTTCCTACTGCAAACTGGTAGAGACATCCTTACTACTAGCAGTAGCTTTTAATGTTAAAAATAGGGCAATTTTATTCTATATTGGCAATCTTAAGTCCAAAAATTGAAAACTCTTTATCTTACAATGTTTTGTAAAAATTGCACAAAAACACACACATTTTCTTCCATAATTTGTCAAAACGTAATAAAGACTAGAATAATGAAGTAATGGGAGTGTGATGGCTTAATCAGAAACACAGTCTCAAACTCACCATTTGGTCTCACAACAAGTACCAATTCCATCGAATGTGTCTCACGAGACGCTTTAATAAACATCACAACCTGTTCATGTGTATGTTGCGAAACATCACGTCCATTTATGAATAGCACTTGATCACCCTCGTTCAACCGAGGTTCAGAATTATCCGCCGGTGTACCCGGAGCAACTCTGGACACAATAATAGGCATTCCTTGATCTGCTCCACCCTGAAATAAAAAACAGGATGGCTATATAATGTTTAGTTGGATATAACATTTTGACAAGAAAACGTTAAAAGATTAGAAGTATATAAAATGTTCTATTAATTGAACAAAAAAGTTTAAATTTTAGATTTTATTCCTGTTTATAACTACAGCCGAGGTAATGAAATCAAGAAGCTTGAAGCCTCGATACCAAAGAATGACACACTGGCTTTTTATTACACAGTCCACTGTTCCATTCCCATTTGTGATCTCTGCAGAAGTAAATGGTCTCCCTTCTACAGTCGGGATTTTTATACCCCCTCCAAAGAAATGGAGTAGGCATACTGCATTGCCCATTTCCATCAGTACCATCACAACAAGTCTTGTCACCTCCCCTTCTGCCCACTACAAATTTCATTTCTAATCAATAACTTTAGAAGGGCTTTATGGATTGAAACCAAATTTGGTATCAGGCTTTACATTAGCGTTCATGGGGCAAGTCCAATTTTCAAGATTTTCTGACCAAAATTCAATGGAGTTGTGGACCCTGTTTGACGCAGCACTTTCCCCATCAACTGCATTATACTAGTGCAGGCATCCATATCATATGGACAAATTCAAGTTTTTCCATGTTTTTACACATCCTCTGCCAAGAAGGTACCTAAAGCTTCTAAACTGCACAAAAGAGACTGATGAAAATAAACTCTGAGATTCTACTATGCAATAAAGCACAATATTTAAAAAGTGTATATAACATCCAGAATCTATTAATGGACCACCAATTAGCTGATAGTGACCAGAGCTACCTTTTCTCAGTGTAAATATTAAATCAAGCTGCTGCACATTAGGCCCATAAAAATGTGCATCTCCATTCGGCCAATAATCCCGGTTTTTCATTGCTGACCCTAGCCCTTTTTTTTACCCATGGTAAAAAATAAAGTTATTTAAAAAAATGTTACTAAAATTGATTTATGCATCTAATTGAGCTGGTTTAGCCCAGTAGTGGAAGTACTTAGTACATTATATATACTAATTATTATAATATAAATAATGCTTAAATTACAAAGAAATTTTTAAAAATTTACTAAAACATCCCCAAAAACTGATTTGTGCATCTGAGCCAGTTTAGCACAGTACTTGAAGCGCTCAGTACATTATATATACTAATCGTTATAAAATTATAATATATATATAATATTAAAAATAAAAATATACCTACCTACAGTAATTTTAAAACCACTGCAATAGGAAACACATACGTTTTTTTTGCATTGAGAATTACAGCTATGGGTAACTATATGGAATGTTTTCTTTGCCAAGCACACCACAATAACCAAATTAAAACACATTTTCCTTTTCTGTATAATCAAACAGAGGTCAACTTTCTCAAATGTTTCCCGATTTAATACAAGACACGATAAGAAAAAAGCCCATTCAACATTCCAATAATACTGACACTACGAATACTGTTTGAAAGTTAACACCTGGAGAATGTCATACATACAGACGAATGTAGGTACAAATACTGAGGTGAGATACTTGTACTTTTATAAGTCTTTTAAAACTGACATCTGAACAATTTAATTTCAATCTCTGTATGCTTAATTCAAACTATCTGCATACGAGGTGAGACAAAATTCCTCTGTCTCTGCCACTTTAGCTTTGCAGTCTAATTCAGGTTTCCTTTACCTTGACATTAAATCCAAACCGCCCCTGTTCATCTGGCATCATCCGGATGGTAACCAAACCCTGTCCATCAGGGATACCATTTGAGTTCGGTGACTGAAACAAGAAATAGCAGGCCATTAAGTGAAATTTTCATTGTAATGGGCAAGTGAAATTTGGAACATTACAAGCAGCCAGTGACCTTGTCAATGACATGATTGTCATGACTCTTCCAGTGATGGAACTTGTTAGGGATCTACAGGTATTAGCATGTGTTCTGAGCAACTTGTAAGAAATCTTTCTTGACCCTTTTACTCATAATAATGCAGCACTGAACATCACACATGTACAATTTTCAACAATTTCATATCGTATGTACTTGCTTATAAGACAGAGCCAAATGCAAACTATATCGACCCAGTAGATCTGAGTATATGCAGTTGGTTAGGAGTAATCAATATAATGAACAAAAGAAAACCTTATGATTTCCTGGCACATGTGATGGCGAATCAGGGTCTACGTTGTTTGCAGGTGGACCCAAATTGTAAGCGAGTAGACACAGTACCCATATTTTCAATATTCTTGTACCTATAGTTTCATAATTCTGGTTTTTATAAGCATCAATAGAGATGGTAGTGAAAATGGAAAACAGTTATATTTCTGATGGCTATCACTGTTGAAAACTGCTTTAATTGTAGTAAAATGTGGAAAAATATGTAAATATTTTTTGAACTTTTTGATTCTCATACATTAACTTCATTTAGATCACAATTCAGACACATTACAATATACAGATATAGTGCATACTGCTATGATGTTATGTATATTTTTTTGTAGCTCATGGTTCATGACTGTATATTGTGTGTATTTTTTATTCATGACTATAAATTGTAATGATCATCAGTTGTCAAGATATTAGACCACTGATTTTTTGCAGTCAGGTATAAAGTTCTATTTTAAGATCTTACGAGTGTAGACTGCATAGGAGCTATAAAAAGCAGTCAGGTTTCTAATAATAAAACGTAAACTTGGGGGTAATTTGTCATTGGCTGGAGGGTTTAGGTGGTTTATTAGAAGAATTGTTATTTCCCATTGGATTATTTAAGTCACATGAATAGGTATTTTGAAATATTAGAGCGAGTAGTAAGATCTGCAACGTGGACTTTATTACGACATACAGTCATAAGAAACTCTTGAAGGTGTATATAAGGAGAGAACTTAGCAAGATTCATTCCTAATTTGGATTCATATTTCTTCTGTTCTTGTTGCAACATTAAGTCTGCAATGCATTTTTAATATTGTATTTAGATATTATCTGGGAGGAAATGTTTGGTTTATTCAGTGGAAATAGAAAGTGCTCATGAGCCAAAAGTATTCTGGGACTATTGTGAATTATTCAAAGGTGTTTTGGACAATGCCATTTTGACATGTCAGGTCTGTTGGCACACCAGTATATTCTTTGATCTGAAATTTATATGGAACGTTTTGGACTTATAAAGTCTTCCGTATTATTTTGGATTCAGTTCAAATTACTTAAAGTTCCCATTAAATTTTCACTTTATAACATTGACAATTAAACTGTTTGTTAAATTTTACAAAACTTGTTGGTTTTGATTCTTTCTGTTACTTAGTTTATGACCATAGAGTCATAAAAATATGTTTCCTGTTAAATGAAAATATTTTATCCCTAAAAACTTTAACTTACATTGAGGTTAAGCAAAGTCACATGCTATTTTATACCATCGATAACCTGAGAAAGTTATAATCTTTCAAGCACACGGTGTTGGTATTATGAAATATACATGTATATAGTACAAGTGAGGATTCCAATATGTAAACACTGGAATTGGACAATCAACTATAAAACATTATCAAACATCAAACAAAGTTTGGGCCTTTTGCAAGAGTTTAAAATATGACACAATCTTGTGTAGGCAGAGATAAATTAAAAACATAAAGAACTCAAATTGGTGAGTCACTAAAATTTAAGGCTGCTGTTATATACAAAATAGTTATTTATTCAGCACAGCTGGATAACAACTTTTCAACCATTATTTATCTCGAAAAATTCAATCAAGAATATACTGTCACTCTTGCTCACTATATATTTATGTAGACATGCTTCAGTGAACCTCCAACTTGGCTTGAAGCCAAACATGGACCAAATTTGTCATCATAAGTGGTGGGTGGTGAGAACATGCTGCAATTAGGCAATATGGACTCCTCAGGCTTGTGAAATCTCAGTCCTCATTTTCACCAGATATCTGAATTCTCAACATCACATGAATGATGAAAAGACATTTCATTAGCTAGGTGTGGGTCTATTAGGCATATATTATGCTGGGATTTTTTTAATACTTCATTACAATTAAAATGCAAAGAAAGAAAACTAGGTGTGGGAATTTGCATACAAACATGTTAGAAGAAAACAAAAGGACAAGTCAATTAAATGGTAAATGGTTTGAGAGCATCTTTACTACAATCTCTTTAAGTCTTTGTGTTGGCTTTATGTGCCCAGTTCTAATGTTTGTGACTTGTGGAAGTTATGTGAATCCAGAATATTACAGAACTTATAAAAACTAAAGTGAACACAAGAATGTTTAAAACTGCCACTCCCCCTGCTAGACATCACACTGACATTTGACTGCATTCCTCTACTCCATAATCCACACATCACTTGTCGGGACGAGTGACTTAATTCTGTTAACTGTCAAGTACTAAAATATGGCTCCACAGAATTTAAAAATTTGTGTGTAGAGAATTAGAACAGCTGGGTGACTTTCACAAAATGTCAACAGAAGTTCATTTCTACCATAGTATATGACATTAACATAAAAAAGATGACAACCAAAAGAACCCAGAGAAAGTTAATATACTGTAATAGATACAGCATTTATCAGGCTCCGGTGGTTTCTATTAGAATGTGGTGTCAATGACTTCAGTCTAGCACTACCACTGGCCATTCAAACAGCCACCTGTTCAACCAGATTTAAATCTGTGAAGGTACAATCCATGTGAGCATCATAGTGGATCAAAATGACAAGTCCCTGCCAACTGTATATCAGAGTTCCCATGCTGTTAGGTCTCTGTCAGTTGTAGATCACTGTTGTCGTCTGTGTCAATTATGGATCAAAGTTATCCCATACTATTATATATTAGGTCCCTGCCAATCTGAGATCCACTCTGACCCTTTTCAATTGTGGCTCAAAAAGATTCCATGCTCTAAGGTCCATCAATTGTGGATCGCAAGGATTTCACATGTAAAGGTCCCTGTTAATTGGAAATCACGAAGATCACAGTTGCAAGGTCTCTGTCAATTGTCGATCACAGATATTCCATATATAAACATCCTTGTTAATTACAGATCTCATACTGTTAGGTCCTCTCAATTGTGCATCAAATATTTGAAAGCTCCAGCCCATAACTAACCTCATTTTATACATCAAACATTTAAATTTTATGTTATGTTCTTTAACCAGATTGTCCCCCCTGTTGAGCCTCTGGTGATAATTACACTTTTGATCCTTTACATAAATACCTTCAACTCAGACAGCGTAAAATGGAGACATCAAACTGAATGATGTTATATATGTTGTGTAAGCATACACCTTTGTTTGAATCATGGAAAAACAGGACTGGATATGCATTTCACTGGATTATTTGTCAGTGATTTACAAGTATTTTTGCACTTCTTCCTTTACATAAAAAAAGTCATGTGAATGTATTAAATTTAAAAACAAACCTTTGAATAGTTACTTGATATACGTGTCTGAAAACAATATACAATTTCAAGTCAACATTTTAAAATGAGACAGAAATTCTATATGTCACACAGTGTTTTTGTTATTTAACAATAGTATGTATAGGGTTTAATGGCAAGTCAGCACAATACTAGCTATATGGCGCCTATTGAAAGATAAGTTCTAAAAACATAAAGATAGAGAACTTCCACAAAATAAAATAAATGAAATCACAACTTTTTCATATACAGTATAGGTATTTACATCAAGAGCACAGTGACAAAATTAATTATATGGCACTGAATCAAACTAAATTAAAAACAATTTTTGGCATAAGTGGATAGTGGAAAAGAATGAAAGCCTCTAAACATGGCTGATCTAATAGGATAAAAATAGCATAGACATTTAGTAACACTTCACAAAAAAGATAGAGCAATAAACAGAACCTCTCTTCTGGCTATAAAAACCATAAAATGGGTAATACTTCCTTGTTTAATGTACCATCTATAGTCACTTATAAGTTTTGATTCAGTGCCATGTAATTAATTTGTCACTGTGCTCCTGATGTTGATTTGATGGTTTTAACTGCATTTGGACAATATTGGTCACTGTGTGTATTTGCTTAGAAGACAAGTCAAACTGCAAACATTAAAATCCTGATGTGCCACAGCATAATGCACCAACAGATCAGGGTCTATGTTGTTTGTTCCATTGATTACTCCTAACAAACTGCTCAGACCCTAATCTGCTGGTACATTATGCAATAGCAGATCTGGGCCTGTGCAGTTAGCAGTTGGCTTGCCTTATAAGCAAGTTAATGTGGTACCCAGTTACACTGTGGGTCAAGGAACAGTATATATAGACCTTATATAGTACCATATATACTCACAAGTTCTTCTTAACAAACTGTATAGAGCCAAATCTGCCAAAGTATTATTGGATCTGACTTGTACATGTTATATACAGTAATGCTTCAGTCTGTTATACCACAAATGGAGAGCAATCCAAGGGAAAGGAATGTACAGGTAGTTGTGTGGATGAAATTTTTAATTACCAGAGTGATAAAGACAGACAACGGGAGAATAGACAAAAGACAGAAATGCATATGAAAGACTAAGTAATAGTAACAGGAATTGCAAGGCCATGCCAAGAGATACACCATGCAGCCAACCCACACTAACAGGTTCAAGCCTACAACTAAATGATTCAACAGAATATCCACTAAACCACATTGCACTTCCCACATCCAAGGCTGAAAGTGCCATCTTTTTGGGGTTGCCTTTTTGAAGAACCTACATATATATAACCTTCATTGGCTTGGACCTTGCCTTTCAGTTCAGACCGCAAAAGGGATGAGTTCAAATAATGAGGCAAGTCTCATTCACGTTCGAGGTCATGGACCGTCTATACACCCTCAATCACTGACTGTAAATTGATTACTTAAATGAGCTGTAAGAATGAAGGCTGATCAGTCATTTTTACTGCACCACATCTGGTAATATAACACATCTGAATCAACCATTCACCAATTAGAGTTAAAACCAAAGCCAAGAACTTGACTGTATCCAGATCAGTGAGAAACTCATTTGGTTCATTTTTTGTCTTGCTTCAACAGATATTATGTTCAAAACGTACATGTATATACAAAATGACATTAAGACCTAAAGACAGACATTAAGGCCTAAAGACAGACATTAAGACCTAAAGACAGACATTAAGGCCTAAAGACAGCCATTAAAACCTAAAGACAGAGATTAAGATCAAAAGACAGACATTAAAATCTAAAGACAGACAGATATAATAACAGATGGACAGACAAGAAGCCAGGCAGAAAATGTTGAGAAACGGTAGTGCTAAACAAGTACAGGCTAACAAGGGGGGCAAAAAGTCGGGCACAAAACAAATACAGACTGATGAAAGGGCTAACAAGACAGACACAAAACATGTACTGGCAAAAAGGGTCAAAGAGGTGGGCACAAAATAGTACAGACTCACAAGGCATCAAACAGACCAGCAAAGAGATAACCTGATACTTTTATTACTATAAGCAAAAGATGGTGAAGAAAGAAGTATTCAATCTTTTAGCTCTCAAGACAGTCTATTTAAAACTCATTAAATTCTGGCCAAAAAATAATGAAATTTTGTCAAGCTATTGGTATACTCTAATAACTGCTGGCCTCACACAACAATACGAATTATGATGACATGTATGAATATCACTCACACAGAACATTTCATCAGCAGTTCACAATGGCAATACATACATTGAAAAAGATGTCTGAAATGAACTGATCAATGAACACATTCAACAATTATCAAAATAAAACCAAAGTCAACATGATCCAAAAAGAACCAATACCTTGATTGTTCTCAACAAACTCTTACTATAATGATATTCACCGAGGTGAGTGACCTAAAAATGTCATACCAATACCCAAGTAAATCTGGTTAAAGTCAACAAGATTAACTGTTTTTAAAGCTTATGAGAAATAATACAGGACAAAACTATTTTCATTTTAAGCACAGAAGCTTTATGTACACAGGTGCACCACATAATAGGTATCAAGGTGAACATACCAGACCAATGACATCAAGAGAGAGTGTGTGTGTGTGTGTGTGTGTGTGTGTGTGTGTGTGTGTGTGTGTGTGTGTGTGTGTGTGTGTGTGTGTGTGTGTGTGTACACTCATGCACACTCACACACCAACAAAGCTTCCTGGAATTTTTCAGAGTGCAACTGGACATTTTAATGTACTTGATGAACTATAAAAAGCTGTCACAAAAAAGAAAACACTGATAAGCCTAATTATTTTAAATTACTGGAAAATGTGTCATTGGCAGCCCTGGATTTGCTGCTGCTTTAGTGTGAGTATTATCCTTCCATGATAAACTGGTTTACCTTAAACTGCTTCTTTATAAAGCTTATTTTTTTCTCTGAGAAAACAATACTGTAGAATTTCACCCAACAACAGTATTTTATAACACTACTAAGTTTACATATCACACAAAAGCCTGCAAATCAAGATAAAGGCAAAAAACGATGAAACCTTAAACTGCAATGTCAAACTTGTTGAAATCAATTGTATTCCTTTAAATCCTGGTCCATCTATGCTGGAGTATCATCACAGAATGCAGACTCCATTAGGTGTCTCTTACAACATGCAGGAGAGTATCAAGACCTATTCCACATCCCTATGTATGCTTGGGGGTGGTGGGGGGATGAAATCATGTACTACCATTTGTAGCACAACAAGATTAGAGCACATCAAATTATGCTCAATATATATAGTGCATGCACAAACCATGAATACTGTGCACCCAGATCAGCCATCATATGAAAATAAATTATGAGACTGAACACCTAGGATCCTGATTTGCTGGCACATAATACTAGTAAGTCTGGGTTCTACATTGTCTGCAGATGGGTCCACTTATACTCAGGTATAGGTTGTATTACATGGCAACCAACTGATCTTTTTTGACAGATTGCAGAGTACTTTATGTTCCACTGCACATGTCAAAAGTGTACATGATTATGCAAAGTTGGTACTAATATAGACTACACGGTTCTGTGCTAACACAAAAAAATTCCATGTCCTATTCTTCCGGTGTGAGTCACAGGTTTAAGTTCAGGTTCAACCTGTTGTGTCACTATTTAACTAAATGCATTTAATGATGCCTAGGTATGCAAACTGAGACATTCTGACACCAAGTCAAATAAAAGACTTTTTTAAAAAAATTTCATTTTAAATATAGAAAAGAAAAGAAAAATTTAATATATTTTTGCTAATCTTACTTCTCCATTTAAAGAGCCAGCTGTTTTGGCACATTAGTTAGTAACCTGAAGGAGCAAGTTCAAATCCTACCATCAGATTAGCCGGAGTTGGCTACCTTTATGTGTCCTTGGGTATTGCACTTTAGTCCAATTCAATGCCTTACCACTAAATATCCATTGTTGCCATGTCCTAAAACACCAACATGTACTGTGGTAACTCTTATCGACTGGAAGGCATGCAATTTTAACTGAGTGACTTCTCTTGATGGGGTAAAAAAGGTGAAAATCTACAGTTCTTGTGTCAGACAAGATGGACTAGCTCTGGGGGTGGGTTGACCCTAGACAATGGCCTATCAAGACGGACACCAACGTAGTTGCAAATTATTTTAATTATTTTAATCCTCTTATCAAATGACATCACTGATATGACATTATTTTCACAAGTTTCTGATTTTTATATATTAACACATGAAATATCATGTGAACCCATATTAGGTAAGTGCAACAAACCAAGACATCACAAAAAAGCAGCCAAATGTAAATAATTTCTGAAAGATTTATTGAAAAAATGTGCATAATGCATTATTGTAATACTATCAATCCATTAAAATGAATTACCCCACGCTTCAGAAAGGAGCAGGGATATTGTCCGGGCAACCTACTCTGCATCAGTTGATCAGTGCTTCCTTTTGTCCATGACACAAAGAATTATCCATTCTCCGATACGTTTTATGGATTTTATAAAATCTTTCTAGGCAAGGTATGATGTAGTAGTAGATGCACAGTGGTTTTACTATTTTTCCATACCTTATTTGGGGTAAATTTCTTGGACAATTGTCAAAACAGTGTGTATATTAAAAATACAACTTGTCATCTTTTCTCCAAACACTGATTGGCAGGTTTTCATTTAACTTTGTAGGCAAGATAATCAATAAATGGTTAGTGTAGATGTGCAATAAGGTTATGTTTTTTCCTCCTCTGGTCCATTTTGTGGTGGAAACTTTCAAAATTTCTTTTTTATTTAAACAAAATTACAGTGAACAGCACATTGTATGTCCACCCCAAGTTTAATAATCCCCTGGTAGATAAATGAAATTGTACAGAAACCATTTTTCTTGTTTCAGTTACAGTGGACATGATCTTTCCCTATTTTACCCCAAATTGACTTCTTCCTAACCCTTAAGTGTAAGCCATCCACAAAGTTTGGTCTAAGTCTGTGATGTAGAACTAATGTTATTGTGTGGAAATAATTTTCTTCTTTCAGTCAGTGACCTTGGCCTTTGACCTTTTAGACATTAATTCAACATATCTTCCTTACCCTAAGCAAACCATTTCTTGTGTCAAGTCCCAGTGACCTCAACCTCTGATAGCTCAAAGTTTGGTAACCACATATGATGGAGAACTAGAGCTGTTATGCAGAAATGTAATACTTCTTTCTTTTAATCAAGTGACTTTTCACCTTTATATGCCTAAAGTTTATAATGTTCTTCCTTGCCCTAAATGCAAGCAATCTTCAAAGTTTGGCAAAAGAAAATTGCAGAAAACTTACTGTGTGCCTTCAAAGTTGCTGCAAAAGAAAGTGTATTCTTACAGTTTACAATAAAACTTGACATTGCTTCTCATTCCATGAAGCTAAAAGGATTTTATTCAAACTCTGAGGACTACATGAATGCTTGGTACAGATGGACATTAAGGTTACAAGAATGGTAGTACAGATGGCCAATGAGGTTTACATGAATGATTGGTACAGATGGGCTTAAGACAACATGAATGGCTGGTATAGATGAGCATTAAGATTTACATGAATGGCTGGTACAGAAGTTGGGCATGGTTTACATAAATGATTGGTATGGAAGATGGACATTAAGGTTTACATGAATGACTGGTATGGAAGATGGGCATTAAGGTTTACAAGAATGATTGGTACAGAAGATGGGCAAGGTTTTACATAAATGATTGGTATGGAAGATGGGCATTTTGATTTACATGAATGGTTGGTACAGATGGGCTTCAGGCTACATGAATGGTTGCTAGAGATGGGCATTAAGGTTTACGTGAATGGTTGGTACAGAAGATGGGCATTATGGTTTACATGAATGGTTGGTACAGATGGGCTTAACTTATTCAGCCCCAATCCCACCTGTAATCGTGAAGAGACTGTACTTTACTTCCAAGTTCTGTAGCATCAAGGTCATTTAAGATACACCAAAGTGGGTGGTATTACAATACAGCAGACAGATGTAGCTCTACAATGATACCAATTGATCTGGACTTTCTACTCACATTACAAAATAGAGAGAGACAAACATAGTTTTGAAACCCAACTTTTACACAAAAAATTCACCTGTTGTCAGACTTGGATTTTGTGTCCAGATTTTAGACTTATTTGGCCTGTGATCTAAGGTAGAGTGGTCTGAACTGGACACAGCAAGGTGAATCTTTGCAAAAAGTAGGATCAGTTGAGGACAGAAAGTAAGAAGTGGCCAGGAGACAAAAGTGATTAGTCCAATAAGTTTATAAAAAAAAAAAAAAACTCCAAATTTCACCCTTCTGCAAGCCAAATAGCTCATGAAAAATGACATTTTTAGGCATCAGTCTAAGCGAAAAACTCTTGGAAGCAGATGTATTTGGATGTATTCAGAATTATCCCACAAACTGCATTTACTACCCCCATTTCAGGCAAAAATGATGACAAAAATCTTCAGGGCCGAATGAATTAAGGCTGCATGAATGGTTGGTACAGATGGGCATTAAGGATTACATGAATGGCTGGTAAGGAAGATGGGCATTAAGGTTTATATGAACGGTTGGTACAGAAGATGGACATTAAGGTTTACATGAATGATTGGTACAGAGAGGCATTAAAATTTACATGACTGGTAGGGAAACTTGCTTCTCCTCCCATCTTGTGTGAAGAATTGTATTGGCATTAGCAGTTGAATAAATTAGTGAAGATGCACAAATAGGTTTTATTTTTCTCCTCCAGCTCGTCTTTAAATACATTGCTTGAAAAATTACTTTAAAAATGGTATTTTTAAACATTTAGTGGTTGTATTCCATTTTTTTCCAAATATATATGCATAGTTATAACCAATACTTTGTATGCAGGAATTTGAAAAAAATAATCATTGTCTCAGTGTTTGATACAAAAATTCTACATCTTATCATTTTTCATCATCTAATTTTAGGTACAGAGTAATTTATTCTAATTAAAAATGTGTATATTTTAGGTACCTAAGACAGATGCAATTATTTCTTGAATTCTGAACATCTGAAATAAGAAATAATGAAAAGAGTAACAAAGAAATTAATGCAGTATTTGGCCATGTGATAAATATAATTTTTCAAATGAATTTTTATGAAACAAATTGAATGACTTCAATCTTTTACCTGACAAAGCTTGCAAAGTATAGAGATTGTTAACTCATTTTCACAAATTTTATTAAAAATGAGCATTTATGAAATATTATGGAAATAGGTCATAACAATATTTTTAAGTGGGACATCTTCTTTGTGGGGAGGTTGAATCTTTGTTTAAATGCAGCTACCAATTCATACATTCATGATCTGAAAATAAACTGGGGAGCCCCGACTGCTCTGATTTCCCAGGTTCTAATACCGGTTCAACACCCTAAAATTTGTAAACATTATCAGGACTTTATTTACTATAATATTACCATCTTAGTGAGATTACCAAACATGTTCTCAACCCAATCTGACATTTTCAAGAGTCTAATTGTCTCCCAAAGTTGACATAGACTGTATCAAGACTGATCCATTATGATAGCATCATCATCAGGAGAGCTGTAACAGTGTCAGTAGGTAAATTCCTGCTGTGACCTTGTCTCATGGGGAGTTGATAAAATAGCTTTCATTGATAATAAACTGATATGCCAAGTCTTGACTAAATTACTTCAATTTCAAAACAAATCTTGAGGAGAATCTAATCTAAGAAGCTTAAGCATTTCAGTTACGTTTCTCAATTTCAGTAATCGTTCACAATCATAGTATAACTGTCATGTATAATACACAACAAAGAAAACTAAACCACACATTCTCTCATGACCTAACAATTTGTGCTGTTTATTCAGGTGGCAAGTATCAAGAGGTCTGATAACTATTAGAATAGAGTTATTCCACTGCAGAGGGAGCTGGGTCATGATGAGATCAGTTTTGTGAAGTCTTGCTTTCAATTTAACGAGCTAAATCACTCAATTCTGAGAATAAACTTGTTTGTCTCAATTTAACCATCTCCATTTTTTTTTAATTTCTAGAACTTTCTCTGCACAATTATTTTCAAATCAACTATACTGTAGGGGAATACACTGCTTATTAGGTTGGGATAAGTTGAAAATCTTTGGATAACGATCACGTATTATCTGCCTCTAATTTACACAAGGTATAAGAGAACCATTATGGCCCAGAGATTACAAATGATTTTCACACCATCTTACACCAGCACAAACTTCTGACTGGTTAATGTCAAATTAGAAATTGTCAGAAATGAGTTTAAGTTAAGTTTGGGGGGGTTGTGGGGTTTTTTTTCTAAACCTCTCAACCATGATTCATATGAAAAATTTCTGGACATTTTGTGTTTTGTATATCCTGCAAATTTTTTATAACCTTTGAATTTTTCAATGCCGATACACTGTATGTAACTTCTAAATTCAGGTTTGTGTTTTCTTCATAGATGACCCATTTTTGTGGATCTGGTTGTTGCTAAAAACCACAAATTTAAAAAATCAATGAAAAATAATCATACTAATAAATAAATATGATCCCCACCCCCTAATGGCATATCCTCCAATTTAGGTTTAAAAAACAGTTTCTGTAAATCCATGCAAATTTACTCTTAAAACAAATGAAGTTTTCATCACTGCCCAAAACAAATTGCCATTTAACAGGAAAATAAAAAATTTTCTCTTCCTTCTTGTAGAGAAATGAAACTATAATGTGTCTGCCTGATGTCATTTGAATGTTTTTCAATCTTATTATTTAATCTAACCCATTATGCATGTGTAAATTGCATCATAATAAAAACTAAAACTAGTGGTAAGCCTAACCCAAACAATATTTGAAAAAAGGATTGTGTTACAATTTCTACATGAAACAGATTTTTTCTTTTGCTTTAGCACTTTGACTGTAACAAACCCTTATTCTGTTAAATATACAAGATTACCGGTAACAATAATTTTTTTTAAAAATCTTCCTGCTTTGTTGGTTTTTAAATTCTGATTCAAATTGTTGCGAAAATATTTCTTTAATTCTTTGAATTACTCTGATTTCATTTAATTCTGATAAACAGCTTGAAAATAGTTTGTGGTCTCCTTATCCTCAAACCTTTTTGTATAATCTCCTATTCGTAACAAGTTAGGAGATCACAAACAAACAACACTTACAGTACCCTCTCAGTGTAACATACCCCAGTATAAGGTACACCCTTGTATGAAGCAGGTATGGTAAGAAATTCAATTTCCCCATTTAACAGAATATTATGTATAAAATACTTCAATGTAAGGTGACCTCACCTATAAGGCGGTATTCTTGTGTATGACTCCCATTAACAACCTTATAATGAGGGAGTAGTGTATACATCATGTCTTATCAATATATGAAATCATGTTCTTAAGCAATGTAGTGGCCTCCAGGATGGTGTAGTTGTGCCTTACATATCACTGACATCCAACCTCTGTCCGCATGGGCTTGAGACTTGGCTCAGCCAACATGGGTATGTGTGAAAGCTTACCAGAAGCTTCCCATTGATAAGTGGTTATTCATACAATTTTCCCAGGAATATAACTGGCAGCTAGTGATGGCCTGTCATGTGCTGAAAAACAGTTTTAAACCCCAAGAAAAAGTCCTAAGTCCAGAAAATACACTCCTATTTACCTAAATTGTATCTTTCATTAAAGGAAATCTGATGTACTGTCAAAAAACATATTTTAGGAATAGTGATAGTTATTTAATAATTAAAAAGATATAAATTAAGTTATTAAATATTATTATAGACAAGTTTTGTACAAAAATGAAATCAGAACAATTCTATAACTGACTCAAATGTTCAGAATAATGCAGATGCAAACTAAGGTTTGCAAACCACTTGGAGTAGTATTCCCTATGTGGACAAGAAAGCAACAGTTTCTGCTATATACAGTAGAAGCAGTGTTAGATAACAAGGTGTCACATGTTACCATATTAGTTAAAGAGCCTGTAGGTCAGTGGTAACTGAAAGAGTCTATATCATCAGGAAGTAGGTCATTTCAAGCAGAGAAGTGGCCAGGACATACAAACTGCATGTCACAAGACCCATGTGTTCCCGCCACCTGTAGGTAAAAATACTGTTAGGGATCATATAGAACTCCATCTTCGCCAGCCAAGGTTCCGATAACCCGGTCTACACATTGTCATATCGAGCAGATATTTCTGTGCTTCACGTCTGTGAATTTCACTGGACGCGGAGGCAAGCCACTGCATCCAATCAAAATTAAGTTGTTCAAATCTGAACACTGTTCCTACATCATCGAGACAAGGGCAGTAAACAAACTGAATGGACTGATATATAAGCACTTTTCCAGTACCGGTCCATTTTTGCACAAATGCCTTTCACTCAAATAGACCTGTAATGGCTCCCTCTGGTACACAGTCATACTTTCAATGTTAAACTTACAAAGTATCCTTTTTAGGTCAATTGCCACCACCGTTTTCAGCTGATGTACAATGCACCATGCTATTGGTTAGTTGGCATTACATACTAAGGGAGGCAACATATGAAATCCAATAGATGTTGCTAGGGCAAAGAACCAATATAACTGTTCAATCCAACATGATGTAGATAGGGTTATCGGAACCTTAGTTATTGAAGATGATGGAACTCCACACCATCCCTAAGCCCACTTTTCCAATAGGACACTTTAACTATAGACAGAAGTCATTATCTGCCAATCAGTGACTGTTCATTATCAAATATAAAGCATGAGCAAAGCATCACACAACTATAATCCAAAGCAGTATCAAGAAAGATGTTTGTCAGTTTTGTCTGCAGCTTTGAATCAGTCATTTCACTTTGGGTAAAGCAGTTCATTTAAAGTGTTCTTTTCAGGTCAGGCCATGAACAAAGTCTTGAATTGTATAAGGTTAACAGGAAGGAGTTTTGACACATTCTAAAATGTAGACATGATGAAATTCCAAAGGACATAATGTATTTCCTTATGGATACTATATTTCAGTTTGATATGGACAGCACCATTTCTAAAGTTGATGTATTATGACAATTAATGCCATGTCTGTAAATAAAAATGTTTTTCACTAAAATGCAGAGATACTGTGAGCTCCCCAGCACACACACAAATGCATCCAATTTCACCATGTGGTGGTACTCCAAACTTAAGCTCTGTAGCAAGTAAACAATTACCAAAATTAACAATTTGTTAAAATATGAAGTTTCCAATAGCAAAGAAGAACATTTTAAGTAACAAAACAAGGACTTCCTGACTTTATTCTTTTCAAAGTCAGTGTAAAAATGGATGAAATCCTAAAAAATAAAGTATAGTAATTGTAAATAATGCTAGTCTCTTGCTTTTTTTTCACTGGCTGTTTTTACTTTTCTTTTTTTGTCTGAGCCTTATAAAATCAAATATGGAAGAATTTTGGAAAGATTGAATACTCTGATGGAAAGCTTAATGTATCATGTTACACAGGCACTTGGGGATGGAAGATGGAATAGTCAACTCAATCAAAATGAACTGAAAGGATTCTTTCCCCTATCAAAAGTATCAAATGCATTGTAAATATATTCATTGTACTTGATCCTCGAATGCTGACCCTAAAAAGAAATTTACACTAAAAAGGACATCTAGAAGGCAGTCAAAAATTTCCACAATCCCAATATGTGCATAAAAAGACAAAGTAAGAAACAAATACCATTAGAAACTGTTAGCTGTTATCTTTCGGGCAGATTTTCCACCTAAACAACAATAACAATGCACACAAATAAGCCATGAAGTTGTAACTGAGCCTCTCCTCTAATAATAGCTACAAATGATGCACAGGAATCACAGGTGCAGTTTTTAGTACATGTACAACACAAGTTCCCCTTCTCAGGGACAGACATTTAGCAGAGATAAATTGATCATGTCATCCACAGTGCCAAGAGAACCACTAGTACACAACTGCATATGCCTACCTTGTATTTAATACTCTTCTATGCCGGAACTAGAAGGGCATGGTGGAACTAAACTTACTGAGCATGAACCATATCTTTCTTATTTGCACTGGCCATGACCATGACCCCTGACCTTTTGGCTGCAAAATCTATGGGTTTCTGGTTATCATAAGTGCATGCCATCTAAAGATTTGATCTGAGAAACCATTCTAGAACAAAACTGTCATTCTGCAAAACCATTTTTCTTAGAGTCAATGGACTTCTTCACTCCATGTGCAAGCCAGCCACAAAGTTTAGACAAGGTCTGTGATATAGAATTAAAGTTATCGTGTAGAAACCATTTTTCTTTATTCAGTTGAGACTGTGACATTTAAACTATGCCCCCAAAGTCAACAGGTTTCTTGATTCCCCAAGTGCAAGCCAACAACAAAGTCTGGTAAAGATTGATGGTGTAAAACAAAAGTCATTTTGTGGAAATGAGAAAGCTAACAGCTGGATGGATGTACAGGTAGGTGGACAATGTCATTAAACGTGCGGCCATTGGCAGGAGTATAAAAACAACTGCCTAAATGAGATCTAGCCATTTTATGTTAAGCCAGATGTCACCTCATCTTTTACATACTTATTAGCATAGCATCTAGGTGGATGTTTAAATTGGCCTTAGGTGTGTAACGTTACTGTCTTCGAGGGTTCAGCATCAGTGGATTAAGTACAGAAAAACAACATATGATGCTTTAGACACTAAAATTACTTAAACCTAGTACAGGTAAAAAAACATGGTAAAGGGATACAACTCTGAATTTCCATTCAAAAATGAGATGTCTATCCCATCCAAGTGCTGTGATATACATACATTGTATATATTGTACATAATAGCAGGCTTGTAGGTAACCTTCTCAAAATAGTCATTTTTATTATCTCCATGATTTTTTAAAGAAAGTGATAAGGATATTGAAATATTTTCCATGTGTCCATCCATCTATTAACTCTCCTTCAAACCTGCTGTGTAGAATTTCAAAATAATTTATGGTTCTTCCCTTATGGTGACTATCTGTGAGAAGTGTCATGACTGACTCCTGCAATTTGGGACTCTGGGAGTGGGTCAAAGTTCAAATATTTACAAATTTCAATTACAGCAATATTTTCAAATATTTTCTCAACTAACTAACTTCATCTTTGCACCCACAGCAGGAAGATACATCATGTGATAGATGGTATCATGATCCATGGCTCACTCTTTGATCATAGGGATGAAAAATGGGGAGAGCAGTTTAGGAAGGGAGGGAGGGAAAGAGAGAATCGTGCATGGGGCTTTTGAGATGGTGACTCATTGCAGTTGTTCTAGTTATTCTTATTATAATTATTATTATATCACTAACACACAAAGCAAACTTGCCTTGACGTAATATAACCTATAGTGTGTTGCTGTGCCATAAATCTCCAAACCAAACCAAACAAAACGACAGGAATTCAACTTCTGACACCACTTCAGTTTTCTGTGTTTAAAAAAATTTAATTTGAAACTGTTATCTGTTGCCTCTCCTGATATAATGACACAATTGTACGGCCTATAAAATGCAGTACACCTCAGCACATTTTCCTGCTATCTAATAACCTTACTTGTGAGCTCTATGATGTCAAATACACAACTCACTGAATGTCATGATTTAAGACATGACACAAAATACACCTTTTAAAATCATCTCTAATGTTAAACAAAATCTTTAGAAACTTTGATTTTTATGAGAACTCTGTTCTCTTGACAGTTTTTCACATTTCCCTAAATCAAATCTTTTCTCCTGTTTCAGTATTTGAAGGTCAATTAATATAAATGCACCACATTCTTTATCTTGTAAAATTTCCTGCAAAGAGTCTGCCTTGTTATTAAAGTGCATTGTTACCAATGACACGAGTCAACTTTAGACTTCAAGTGCAAATCTATAAAACTTATTCCATTTTTGACCCTTTACAAATCTGACAAAGGAAAATCCTCCTTCGAAAATAGTCCCAATGCTGAAGGTTGGGTCTATTAGTAGGTGGGTAAATGGGTGGGTTGATTGATGGATTTGTTTTTTCTGAGGGGTTATGTTGCTTTGAATGGCACTTTTAACACATTATCGGCTATATCATGCAATGAAAATAGGAGCAAAGTTCCTTTCCCAAAGACATATAGAGGCAGTTGATCTGGGCCAGCCTGGGTGGGTATCAAACCCACAATTGCTGAATGAGTGGATGGATGAACAGAGAGACAGATACATGTAGCTAGACAGCGAGACAAAGACAGAAACAGTTTATTTCAGGATATAACAAAGACTGGATGACCAACATACAAACTTTTCTTCATCACCAGTACATGGATTTTTCATTACAGATGCATATGCATGGACAGAAAATCCAACTGTGTGGATATTTTTCCTTAAACTGACAACTTTTTTATGTTTTCTATCTAAATATATAAAGTAACTGAAATTATTAGAAGCCATGTGATGATTCACAACAAAATACAATGGAAATAATTTGCATATTGCCAATCTTTGTGTGTGTGTGTGTGTGTGTGTGTGATTGATTTAGATTTTTAACGTAGCTTTAACAATTTTTCAGTCATATCGCTACGATGTCTGCAGTGTGACAGTTTATAGTGCTGTCTAGCACTGGGGAATCATACCGCAGACATGTGGCATGATGTTCCACCCAGTCACATTATCCTGACACCAGGCCGACCAGCCCTAACACTAGCCTCTTAATGCTGAGTGCCAAGCGAGGCAGCTGTTTGTATCATTTTTTAGTCATTGGTTCTAACCCGCGACCTCCCGCATCTGAGGTGGATGCTCTAACCACTAGGCCACCGGAGCGGTTTTGCCGATCTTTAACAGGATGAACATTATCAACAATGGACAATGTATTTTTACCAATGTCTGTGAGGTCAGCCTGCATTTATCAAATAAATAATCCAGAATGTAATTTGTAAGAATTCTGGAATACATAAATAATATATATCCAGAAGACATTATGTGTAAGTCTAACCGCAGAAAGACTTCTTAATTAGATTACTGTACCAAAATAGAGGCCAGAAGACAAATTTGACATCATTTTCCTGGACCAAACAAGTTTGAAAAACACTGCTCATTTCTTTACCTTGATAGGGTCTCAATTACTGTCTGTGTCCCATTGTGTGCCTTAGATAAACCACAGCAGCTGTACAAGGTTATCTGAACATATTCATCCACACTCAGGAGACAGTAAAAAATTTGAATAATTTCAAATCATTAGTGTTGGGTGCACAGTGGCTCCTTCTCAAATAAAGGTGAGTCAATTTGTGCAAATTTATGTTGACCTAACACAGGTAAATAACTAATGCAGGTTCTATAGAGGAAATGTTCCAGCTATTCTACTGTATATACTTGCCTGAAAGTCAAGTCAAACTGCAAACACCAAAAGATCCTGATCTGGCAAAGCATAATGCACCTGCAGATCAGGGTCTCTGTTGTTAGTTCTACTGGTTACTACCACTTCAGTGGTTAGAGCATCCGCATCAGATGTGGGAGGTGGTGGAATCGAACCCTGGGCGAGTCATACCAAAGACTTGTGAAAATGGTACTAGCAGCTGCCTTGCTTGGCGCTCAGCTTTAGGACTGGTCAGCTGGCCTGGTGTCTGGATAATGTGACTGGGTTGTACATGATGTGTCTTTGGCATGTTGCCTCAGTGCCAGACATCACTATAAACTGCCACACTGCAGACATATGACTAAAATTGTTAAAGCTACGTTAAAAATATATAAAAAAAAAACCCCAAAACACACCCTACAGATTACTCCAAAATAAACTGCACATAGGACTCGCATACTGGCTAAAGACAAGTCGCCAATCTACCATTGCTCTCTGCAAAACTTGAACACAGAATCTTAATGCTGACTTAATTATTTGAAATGGATTCCTCTGTTTCACCAATGGCTGATGTGTATATGTGCATGTGTGTTGGATTTTTAACATAGCTTCAGCAATTTTTCAGTCATATTGCTATGATATCTGCAGTGTGTCAGTTTATACTGATGTCTAGCACAGCACTGAGGCATCACGCCACAGACATGTAGCATCATGTCCCACCCAGTCACATTATCCTGACATCAGGCCAACCAGTCCTAACACTAACCTCTTAATGCTGAGTGCCAAGTGAGGCAGCTGTTAGTACCATTTTTTATAAGTCTTTAGTATGACTCGGCTTAGGCTCGAACCCATGACCTCCAGCATCCAAGGTGGACACTCTAACCACTAGGCCACAGGAGTGGTCCCCAATGGCCGATGTAGGTGAGAGAATAGCAGACCTGATTTACAGGACATACAAGAAAACTAAGCAGCAAAGCAGAGTACTATCTGTACTCACAAGCTAGTTCCAGCTGCTACTCACAAGTTGGTTCCAGCTGCAAATAACACAGAACATAATCTGCCATTGCATAATGTTATGGCATACCAGGGTCTATGTCATTTATTCCACTACAATGCACAGATCCAGATCTGCCAGCACACTATGTAACAGTAGATCTGGGTATATGTATTTTGCAGCTGGTTCTGATTTATGAGTGAGTACATACAGTACATATGTTATCATATCTGATGTTACCATTCTTTTGCCTTATCTTAAATATCTCATCTTCTGCACATTATCTTTGTGTTTGTACTAGCTTAAAAGTCAAACTGCAAACAACAAAGATCTTGATCTGCCATAGCACTATGCTCCTGCAGATCAGGGTCTTTGATATTCATTCTACTGATTACTCCTAACAAACTGCACAGGCCCAGATCTGACAGCCCATTATGTGACAGCAGATCTGGGTCTGTGCAGTTTGCAGTTGTACTCGTAAGAGAGTATATATGGTAAACATTACAGAAAGGTGTAATTTGTTCATCTCTGGAGACCACCACTAATATTCACACAGTTTTCCAAATGATCACTGACAGCTCAGTCAAATCTAATGGCACAATTACCAGTCATTACAAATTCCTTGTCCTGGGTGCTGTAGAAATTCACTATTAAGCTGTCTGACATATACAGACAGTATAGTGTCACTGCTGCAAGATAAACTAGGTAACAATTGATATTGGGGACCAGTGTGTCAACCTGCATGGAGAGAAAGAATGGGGCGAAAAATTTCTCTGAAATGAGCAATCCCAGTGTAATTTGCTGAGGTCATGTGATCAAACTGCTGAATCATTATGAAAATGAAAAAATGGACTGAATGTTGTCAGGGGAATGGCTACATTAAACCCTGCTGAAGGCAGAATTACTCAAGATCTGAAAATGAATTATGTTATGTTCATGTTATGTGGGGGGGGGGCATGGACTTGAGTAGCACCTACTAAAGAGCACATAAACAGGCATAGGAGACAACCAACTTCAAGGTCAAAATATGGGATCATCATAATATGTACATTGTAGTAATTCACTTGGAGTTATGAACTATCACTTTCATATTAAAACAGATTCCATCTGAGCTTTTACGTTTACCATATACACTGACTAAACTGTATATCCATAATTTTACTGAACACCAACAAGTACTCTATAAAAAGCAAAAATATTTTTGTAATTTATATGAATAAAAAACAATTTGGTTATTATAACAGGAGCACTGTAAACTGTATATTACACACATTGGACAGTGTAAATATTATTATTATCATTATTATATTTTAACAAAAAAATAAACTTTCAACAACTGGATACTCAAGTACGAAATAGCATAATACCCATTTTACCTTGTGTACCATGTTATTTTTGCCAACTGACATTTCCAAGCAATACTAAGTGATACATTCTGCCTTATTACTAGGTATCTTACTTCTTAAAGTAAATGCAAGCCATCCATAATATTTGCTCATGGTAAATGACACGGGCATTTTGTGGACACCATTTTTCTTCTTTTATTCTCTAAGACCTTATAACCTTTAACCCCAAAATTGACGCCTGTCTGGTCTAATGCAAGAGATCCACAAAGTTTGGGGCTCAGGGACTCGAGTTATCTTGTGGAAACCATTTTCCTGTTTTTTCAGTCCCCCTTATCCTGACCTTCCTTCATTCAGTGAGTGTGACATTGATTTTCGAACTTCTGACCCAAAATGAATAGGCGTTTTATTTGTCTTACATGTAAGACATCGAGTACTGTCTGGTCAGAGTAAGTGATGAAGAAATTGTACGTAATGTGGAAACCATTGCTTTTCTTAGTACCAGCATAAGCCTGACCTTTGAACTGTTGACCCCAAAATCAATAGACATCTTTTCTTATCTCAAATGCAAGTCATTTACACAGTTTGGTTCAAGTATCTGGGATACAATTCAAGTTAACTGCATGGAAACAGTTTTCCTTCATTCAGTTCTTGTGACGCTGACCTTTGACATTTTCGGTCAAAAATTTCTAGACCCAAATTCAAACTATTTTAAATGTGCTTGATGGAGAACTACAGTTGCTGTGCTAAAACAAAACAGATAAACAGACACCACCAAACAACAGGACACATTCTGCATCATGGAGGGCATATAAAAATGACAAATTAAACATGGCTGGGCCACACTGTGGAAGACTTGTTTCTGCTGTACACTCTGTACATGCTCTAAATAAGAGAGACTCCCTGGTCTTGACAGTGAAAGGACTTTATTTATTGACCAGATTTTACTGAAACTATAGGTCACAGATGGTCAAATTTTAGTACCATTTCAACTCAACAAGAATAATGACTGTATTAATGTAGTTTTTATTTCCCTATGTCAATTTCTAAGCATGGCTTTGTAAAAGTGCACCATCTTGAAGGAAATTAAAGCCTTACTGATTTTCTTTATTTTTTTTTATATTTTCTTGGCAAAGTGGTCTTTTTCAAGCTGGGTAAAAAGCATGAAATCATTATATTTGAAAACTAACATATCTTTGTGTGAAACATTGATCTGAGATTGCTGATTTTAATGGTTGGGTGAAATGATACCCTTATAAAAGAAGAAACTGGTCAAAATTAAAGGGTTTGAACAGGGAGACAATGGCAGTTTTACAACAGTGCTGAGTGACTACCCCCTCATAATGTATTTCCAGAAAATTATTACTGTCCATATTCACAAAAAAGTCAATAAAGCATAATGTACCGGCAGATCAGGATCTGTGTTGTTTGTTTTGTTGATAACTCCTAACAAGCATCACAGATCCAGATCTGTCAGTGTATTATGTGATGGCAGATCTGAATCTGTGCAGGATACACTTGAACTCAACTTATAAGTGAGTATATATGGTATTAAATACTTTTGTCATTATTTATATGAACATCTGCAAAATAAAAATAAGTGTACCAAAAACTAAAAGCAGTATGGTACATCACTGGACAATGGATAGGATTAGCACAGTATTTATCATCACTGGACGATGGATAGGATTAGCACAGTATTTATCATCACTGGACAATGGATAGGATTAGCACAGTATTTATCATCACTGGACAATGGATAGGATTAGCACAGTATTTATCATCACTGGACAATGGATAGGATTAGCACTGTATTTATCATCACTGGACAATGGATAGGATTAGCACAGTATTTATCATCACTGGACAATGGATAAGATTAGCACAGTCTTTATCATCAGCAATCTGTTTGTAACTTGGTTTCTGACATCATGCCAATATCCAGTTAAATGTCAGAATGCATAATGAATCACTTACAGGATGCACCTGACCATTATTATTGTAAAAACTAATTGAGGTTAAAGAACAAAATGGGTTGCGATGATGAGACTGTGATTGGAAAACCGAGATTTGTCATATATACTTGTCCAGTCAAACTGCAAACAGTATAGACTTAAATCTGCTCTCACATAACGCACATGCAGATCAGGGTATATGTTGTTTGTTCTACTGATTACTCATAACAAACTGTATATTATTCAACAGACCTGGGACTCTGCAGTTGGATTCAATTTATCAGTGATGGATGGGGAATAAATAAATGACCTCTTCCATTGGAGTCAAAGAATATAACCAATTTTAATGAGACTGAGGATTAAATGTACATGTTATGTACAAATTACTTAAAATTGCATTGGCAGTCATCATAATAAATTGGCATTCGTCACATTAAACTGGCAATCATTGCACTAAATTGGCAATCATCACATTAAATTGGCAATCACTGCACTAAACTAGCAGTCATCATATTAAATTGGCAATCATCACATTAAAATTTTCATCTATGGGAAAAACCTAGGTTTCTTAGTCTTATATTTAAATATTTTGCTATTTACGTGATGATTGAATGGCCATGGATGATAAAAGATCAGTGTCAGATTCAAATTTTTTTTTCTGGCGAGCTGTTTACACCCACCCATTCCTCTCTGCAGAACAAGAATATGGTATGCCACGGACGATTTAAAATACCAACTGTCAAAAAATATAAACAGAAATTAAACAAAAAGCCGGACCAACCTTCTTCCTGTTGTGTACTCCCACAATTCCAAATGCTATATCCTTCCCAATCAAGCATTGCCGCACAACAATCCGACATGATGATGATGAATCTTCTTTTTCAAGAATGCTAATATCCTTGCTTGAAAGTCTACAATTTTGGAGCATTGTTCTTTTACCATTTGTTTTCTCCATTGCATTCACATTTATTAAAGAACTTTGGTTTCCTGCTTGTCTTCTAGGATTTCTATTTTCAGAACCTCTCTGAAGTCTAGAATCCGTTGAATCAACTGAGGATAGTAACTCAAAGTTATCTCCCTTGCTTTTCAATGGGAAGGAAATTTCATGATCTAAGGTTCTCTGCCCATTATACAAGTCTCCTGGCAAAGACTCGTATGACGAGTCGGCACTAGAAACTTGTCCATTCAGACCATTGCTAACTTCCACATACCTCTGACCATAATTTCCTATGCTTTTGAGATGTATTTCTTTGGTTTGTTTTTCTTCAACTTTAGTTCCAGACAAATGAACACCTTTATGGGGAACATAACCATATTCATGTCTTAATTTTGACATGCTTTGTTCTAGTCTTAATTTTTGTATGCTTAAATTCAACTGATTTTGTGTTTTTCCTGCATTTGCAACACCCATTTTGGCACTTTCAGGATGACTTGAATACCCTTTGGTTGCATTAGGAGCAACTACAGCAACTTTTGGATGACCAAGAGATCTGGATACATTATCACTCAAACGTTCCTTTGATTCTTTCACTTGCGCATCTTTGTGAAACAAATAGATCTTATCATGAGGTAAATTTTGTCTACTGTCACAAGTCCTCACAAAGTCTAATTTAAGTTGTCTTTCTACATCTGGTGCCATACTAATACATTTGGTTTTCTCCACTGCCACGTTGTGGAATTCTGGGGAAGACACACTCGCGTCCTTTTGTGCTACCTTTTTGCTCTCATTAGGAAAATCCCTAACTGCTTGAATATGTGCACAATCATTATAATTTGATCTATCTGACAGACTATCTTTGCTTTTGCCTAAACGTTTCAGATCCAACAAATCTGAACCTTGATTTGAACTCTGTTTCTTGGAAAATAAAACTTCATTTATCACCTTTGAGTCATTTACTCTGTCCTTGATTAGTTTTATGGGTTTTTTGTTAAGTGTTTCATCATATTTTGAGTTGCTGGGCTTACTGTTAGTAGATAATTTATTTTCTTCGCTATTAATACCAGCATGACATGTAATCTTGTTCTTAACAACACTGTTTGAATATGCATGAGAAAAATCTGAAATTATTTTTTCATCCTTTACATGAAATGCTTTTTCTCTGCTTTTAAGATCAAAACCTTTCCTAATGGAGGAATGTGATTTAGGTTTCTTTTTTCCCAAAGAATGTGGTTCTACTTTAATATCTCCACCTAGGTTACGATCAACTGGATTTTGATTTTTGTCACTAAGAAAGCCATTTGGCAGTTCCGATGATACATCATTATTTACGCCAGAAAGTGATTTTGATCTTAAGATTTGCATAGGTGATTTCACACTGTCAAGGTCCCAACTAGTATCTGTTCTTATACTGCTCACAGGCATTAAATTTTTCCCTATTTTTTTACTCTCACGCCTAATAATAACACTGACAGACCTTGCACGAATTGGTACCCTATTCAAGTCTGCAAAGTTTTGTGCCTCAATCTGAACCTCGTTTGGACTTGTTGGGGAGATTACCAAATCTGAAACAGCATCCTTTTTTATTTCATTCTTATCTCTTTCCTTAACTGTCATCATTGGTTTCTTTACAGACTCTGAAAATCCATCATAATTTAAAAACTGCCCCTCTGCTTTTTTCTGAAATCTGCCTGAAATTGCTGGAGTCGCCATACAAACCATTTTCTCACTGTGTTCCTTTTGGGTCTCCTACTAACCCCTGGAGTGCATATAAATAAAAAAACACTTGATCAGTACCCTTATTCAGTGCACAGAAAACTAGTTTTGATTTCTGCGACATGTGCATCTGTAAAAGAGTTCTGCCCCTTTGATTTCTGTTGTAGTGCAATCCTTCGATTTCTCTGATATTATCCTTATTTCTGTGATACTGTTATCCTTTGTGATTTCTGTGATACTGTTATCCTTTGATTTGTGATATTGTTATCCTTTATTTATGTGATATTGTCTTCCTTTTCTTGTAATAAAATTATCCTTTATTTCCATGCTATTGTTATACTATATTTCTGTGATAATGTCATTTATTTCTGTGATATTGTTATCCTTTACTTCAGATTTATTACTACGAGCACAGAAGTCCTGTATTCTTCTTTGAATAACATGGAACAGAATGTTATCCAGATATGTATATCAATCCCAGCTTAGCTAAATTGTGTTGACACATTTTGCTCTTTAAATACTTTATATAGATCAGTCAATGTATGACAGATTGACAAAAGTTCAAGGAACTAGGAACCAAGTTACCTTGCCAATTTCAGCATTAAATATATACAAGTCAAAGTATATCACAGGCGTTAGTTTTCTTTAAGATCGGAGTCCACAAAAATATATGCTACTAAACTGGAAATACAGAATGTTAATGAAACATAACTCACAGGTAATGTACCAATGAATAATATGGTATGCTGTTAGGATGATTTATTCACATCAGACCAGGAGTCATATGTCAGCTGAAAATTCCATGCCCTAGTTTTCTAAATGTATGTAATGTGCAACTTTATGAATGTTAAATAAAGTCACAGTTGAAGAAAATGTTTGTGTCAATTTTCTTGTTCCATGTCAGATAAACACCAGCACCTACACAAATGAGTAGATTTTCATAACAGAAATTATCATGTTATGTTAAAACAATAATATAACACAAAAATTTCACATAAATTCCACAATGAAGAATATGTATTAGAAATTCCTGTACAGTAAGAATGCCATGATAATCCTCCCTGCTCATGTCACACAGCTATCTCCATATTTAAAGGGAATAAGTATGTAGTAGGTAATCCAACTTTTTGTTCACAAACTCTTGAGATTGCTCTATGCATAAAGATTTTCTCTGCAGTACACCAAACAATTCAAGTTTATGCACTTTACTTTTTCCATATGCTTCACACCAAGGTAAACTCGTAATCTCATACTTCAAATTCTTCAGTGGTTGTCAGCTAGACTAGGGAAACCACTTCCTAACTTTACCAATCCCAACTGTGACTTAAACCAACAATTTTATACTAAATCTGTCCACCTCAACAAAGTTCTCTTTTTTATGAAAATCATTCCTTGCTGATGTAAAATTTCCCTCCTGGTGATAGGATAGCTCCCCATGGAATGAACAACGGTACAGAACTTTGTCTACTATCTACTGTGTCAAATATACACAACCAACTCCAAACTTCTGAGTTTAAGCCATTGGGGTCACCTTCAACCAATCAGAAAGTGCTATCTGACACTGTCTATATTTAGAGTTCTCCAGGTAGAACTTTACTCAATGTTCACAGGTAAAAGGAAAGAATGCAATTTTTTTTATATTTAAATTCTGTACAGGTAGTCAATTATTGTGGGGTGATGATATCTCACTGCAGACAGCAAATACCTCACAGTGTAGGGCTAAATGCATTCTACAGCTTTACAGCCAACCTTTAATGATCTTCATGATGAAGAATGTTCAATATCATATATATATATATATATATATATATATATATATATATATATATACACACACACACTTTTGAAATGAATGTCATGTTTGAAATGAAAATGCAAATAAACTTGATCTCTCGTCAGCTGATGAATATACGGCTACATGCAGTGATCATGTATACTGCATTTGACGCAGTTTTTATACTGCATGCTTACATAACTATTATTTGGTTTATCTTGTAATATGTCTAGTTTGTACTAAATAGAAAAAAAGAAATGGTGTCCATCTGATATCAAAACTATTATTTGGTTCATTTTGTAAGATGTCTAGTTTTTACTAAATAGAAATGGTGTCCGTCTGATATCAAAACTATAATATTTAGTTCATTTTGTAAGGTGTCTAGTTTGTACAAAATAGAAATGGTGTCCATCTGATATCAGAATTATTATTTAGTTAATCTTGTAAGGTGTCTTGTTTGTATTAAATAGAAATTGTCCCCATCTGATATCAGATTCATTATATAGTTAATCTTGTAAGGTGTCTAGTTGGAACTAAATAGAAATGATGTTGAGCTCATAAAAATCATTTTTTTTGTTTTTGCAAGGCTGAAGTGCACACCAAAGCTATTATGAAGAATGGTCCCCATAATAAAAGTTACGTTCCCGTTTACCTACCGTATGTACTCGCTTATAAGACTAGTCTAACTAAAAACTGGACAGACCAAGATCTGCTATTACATAATGCACTTTCAGATCTGGTCTGTGCAGTTTGTAAGGAGTAATCAGCAAAGCAAACAACACAGACCCTGCTTTGCAGGCACATTATGCTATGGCAGATCAGGATATTTGTTGTCTGCAGTTTGACTTATAAGCAAGTATATAATGGTATGTTGTGAGCTCTCCCTCTGGAGATCATTTTCTTTCCCAATATTATCATGATGAATAAAGCAGGTAAAATTCTCTCTCTCTCTCTCTCTCTCTCTCTCTCTCTCTCTCTCTCTCTCTCTCTATATATATATATATATATATATATATATATATATATATATATATATATATAAACCAGTACTCACATATAAGTTGAGTTGAACTGCAAAAAATAGACCCGGACCATCACTGCATAATCTACTGGAAGATTAGAGCCTGTGTTGTTTCTTCTACTGATTACTCCTAACAAACTGCAAAGACCAAGATCCGTTGGCACATATTACAATGGTAGATCTGGATCTATGCAGATTGCTGTTGGACTTGACTTAAGAGTATATATGCTAAGACACAACAAGAGTCCCTTGATGGGACTGATACTCAAGTGACTGAAAAGAATTTTCAAGAAATCGTATAAAGCCTTTAAATGGTGAGTGCTGAAACCATCTTTGATATTGTTCCGTGATAACATGATTTTCAGATCAGTTGCTGTTGGGGATATAATGGATGTCATCTTGGCACTATTTTCATTAAGGACCAACAAGGCATCATAAAGATTCTTCTGGTAGAAACACAATGTAGATATGACTTTCCATTTTGGAGGATTAATGATAACAAGATTTTCAAGATGGATGCCATGGTGGTTATATTTGATATCAGACTGACACCATTTCTATTTAATGCCAAGAAAGAAAACATCACAAGAAGTTGTTATGACCAGCCATCTAGGAGGCATAGTGATAATAAGATTTTCAAGATGGCCATTGTAATAGTCATATAAATCGAATTGGTACCACATTCATTTATGACCAACTAAAAGTCTTTCAGTGAATACCTTTGCTGATATGATCATTCATTCAGGAGGATAGTAATAACAAGATTTAGAAGATGGCCACTGTTGCAGGCATAATGTCTGAATGGCACCATTATGACAAATTAGACATCTTAAGCAACTGTTTAGTATCACCATCAATTCAGTTGGAGTAATGATAATATTTTCAAGATGAAAGCTGGTGGCCATATTGGTTATCAGATCAATACCACTGTCATTTCAGACCAACAATACATCATAAGAAAACTTCTAGTGAAAACATCATACCAATATTACCTTTTGTTCAGAGTGGCAATAACAAGATTTTCAAAATGGTGACAGTGGTGGTAATACGGCACATTAGATTGGCACCATCTCATTTAGGACCAACTAGATATTATAAGAAGCCTTTTAGTAAAACCACATTTTGATACAACCATCAATTCAGGAGGAATATAAATAACAAGATTTTTGTATGATGGCCACTATAATGGTCATAATGAGTGCCAGATTGGTGCCATTTTCATTTAGGGCCAACTAGACATAGTAAGAAGTCTTCTGGTGAAAATCTCATGGCAATATGGCTTTCCATTCTGGAGGAATAGTGACAAGGTTTTTCAACATGGCCATTCTGGCATCCATATTGGACATGTGATCAGCCCCATTTTCATTAGGACAATCTAGATATCATAAAAGGTCTTTTTGTGAAAACTTCATGTTGATATGACAATCCATTCAGAAGTAGAATTAGCATGATTTTCAAGATAGATATTGAATATCAGATCAGCAGCATTTTTATTTAATCCCAACAAGAATCATAAGTCATTTTGTGAAACGACCATGCTGATATGATCATCTATTCAGGGGAAGCAGCAACAAGATTTTCAAGATGGTCACTATGGTGGCGATGTTGGATGTCCAAGTGGCACTATTTTCACTTATTTTAGGACCAACTAGACCATGGGATGAATGTGTGTGTGTAAAGTTTCATGGCAATCCTCCAAGTAGTTTAGGAGGAGCAGTGAAAACAAACATCTGCTGTTGGATTGATGGACTGACAACCGCCAAAGGACAACTGAGACCATCCAAGCTCTTCCGGGCCCTGACCAGAGAGTTAACAGAATCATCATACTCAATGCAGGTTTTAGCAGCTCTGAGCTGCTTTTCCCTCATCAGACATGCCAATATTGACAAATGTCCACTCAGTAAATGACACATTATGCAACTTTGGACCACAAAGAGAGTTGTGCGTTTATTCAGGTTGTGCAGGCATAAGGTGTATACTGCAAGATTATGACATCACTCCAAACAAATAGGTTTAACATGTTATAAGGGGTAAAATTATAGAAGGTTTGTTTTCCTTTTTAAAAGAGATTTTAATCACACTTTAATAGAACTTGACCCCTTTAATTGACAATAACATATTGGTTTTTGTGTACCTTTATAAATGTCTGCGCATGAGAGACATAGACATATTAAAACAAACAATTCAATGAAGACTGTATTCATGTATAGCTAAATGAATGTCCTCAGATAATATTTGACCTTTTCCCTACAAATTCCTGCTTTTTTGAATTATTCCATTAACAATCCCAATTCCACAAGGTAGCATTGTCTACTATACTGATTACATGGCAGGTTCCTCACTAGAAAGCCTCTTAATGTAATACTGCCTTTTATTTAATGCAGCTATATCAATGATCCAAAACAGCTTTAATTTTGTTTTATTATTACTACCTAAATTATTTCACTCAGTTTTGGTTAATGGCTAAAGAGAACTAATTATAGCACAAGCTGGCATCATTTAATGCCATTTTAGTGCTTTTGTACACTTTTGAGATGCAATTAACATCACCACACACTTTTATGATTCCAATGAACAGTTTTATCAAGAGTATATAGCAAATGTTCAGCATGGAAACTGCTGTGGAGACAATAAACACCATGAAACGGCCTTGAAACGACCTATAAATAGGCAATAAAATTAGTACCAAACATTCTCTCTTTTAAGTCAGGTCCAACTGAATACAACATAGACCCATATCTGTTGCCACATTATGCACTGGCAGATCAGGGTCACTCATGTTTGTTCTACTGATTAATCCTTACAAACTGCATATACCCAGGTCTGTTGCTGCATTATGCATTTGGATCCATCCTATGAGTTTATGTGGTAATTATCTTGTCAAGATTTCAATTTTGCTGCTCCCTGACATGCAATTAATTTTATGTACACACTTCCAGCATGTGCTATTTTCTATTCCAAAACAATGATCTGCATCCAATGCCTCTCTTGTAAGGAACCAGGTGGATTAAGTGATCATAATTCAAGCAAAATGATGTGGGACTGACATCAGGCAACAAATGATTGCCCATTCCACATCTTCCCATCCATCAAACATCAGCTGTGGGCTCATTCTAAAACTTCACAGTTGATTATTGGCTGCTGTTATTGACCCTTCATGTCTGTGTGCTCTTCTGGCAGCACTCATTGTATGCTGGTCAACTGGAAGCAATATTATACTCCTGTCTGTGTATGATAATAATAGCTCCATTACAGGCTGCTGAATGGAGGATAATACCAATTAGTATAAATTAGAGGCCACCTCTTTCAAACTATGAAGAAAATTAGCATATGTTTCACAGCATCTATACATGCTTTGTACTGAACATCTATATTTCTCTGACAATTTTAATCAATGGAATTTCAATTCAATGACCTTTATACACATCAATCTGACGAACAATTATTCTACTTTGCCTGAAAACATGTTGAGCAAAAATTTACATCTAAATTCATACTGTAAAAACGTTGCTTAAAACGGGACATTCAAATGAACAGAAAATATATCTCTTATGGATAGGGAGCCCCCAGGAGGCTGCATATTCTAAGGCACTTGCCTTCACAGATCACTGACATCTCAACTCTGTCAGGGTGGGTTCAAGTTTTGGGCACTGACATTGTGGGTATGTGAGAATGTTTGCCAGTAGCTTAACCTGCGTAGGTGGTTCTTCCTCCACCAAATATGCTGCCTGCCATGTATAGCTTATTGTGTGCTGAAAAATGGTGTTAAACCCAGAACCAACCATCCTTTACATTTATATACAAGTTGTATATAGTTAGGTGTAAAAAGAATGAAGCCAAGAGATTATTTAATGTTCTCTTATAACCACACAATATTTGACCTCGGCATAAAGGATACTTGTACAAAAAGGACAAATTTATGTTTAAGTGAATGTCTTATAAAGACACAAGTCCTTTACAGTCAGAGCTCATTGCATCCTTAACATAAAAATAAATGACAGCCAAGTAGCACAGCCAAAGCAGACTGTTAATGGAAAGAGACCTGGATTCTAGCCAACCACTTAAAAAATATCCATGGCTTCTGACAGACTAGTTGCTGAAATGCCAATGTGTACTGAAATGTATTCATCCAAATATCATAATGATGAAACTGTCCTACTGAACCATACATAGTAATGGTATTTCTTCTGTAGTAGGTCTCTGTATATTTACAGGTTGCTTGAGTATGCTAATTAAGGATGGCCCATGAGTTTATGATATGAATGAAGAATGGAATGCATATGCAATGAAAAAAAAGAAGTCTTTATTGGATGCTAACTGTTGTATTTATTTCAGAGTTTAGATGTTTACAAGCTCAAGTCCATATGGATATGTTGTTGTTGTTGTTGTTATTGGATTAATGGCATTCTTCAGCACATGTATATAACTGTATGTGTAAATATACATAAAATGTATATATTTGTACATAACTTATGCATAGCTGTGTTAATGTACATGAAAATGTACAGTGAAACCTGCCTTAAAAAACACCTCCATATAAAGGAAATTTCATAGCAGACAAAATATACTAATCCATTTTCTTAATTTCACTGTCATATTTTTGGCCTCAACTTAAAGGATAGCTAAACACCAAGGATGAATATTGGTGTCATTTTACTTTAAAGCATGCATAACAATCTACAGCAATGTTGCACATTGAGTGAGGGCTTGCACGTTTCCTGCAAATTGTTTGTCATATGTCCCCCAAATCTTGACCAAGTGCACATTGCCCCCCCCCATGCATTTTTGTCAGAAAAAGATTGAAAATTACACCTACAACTTTTCATTAGTGAACATCCATCCATGTCTCTGTGGGTGCTCATAATGGCCAAAATCATGCAAAGTGATGAAACAGATAGCAATCTATCTTTCAAAACAATGCATCTGCTGTTTGCGTATATTTCAGAGGTTGTCACCCCTATTGCCATGAAGATTTAATTTATTCTGAGGTTGAAATAATAACATAAGTAACCAAATTTATGCAAATATACAATTTATCATTTAATTAATGAATCGTCAGTGTCAAAAGAAAAGTAATTTTCCCCATTTTCCTCGCTGGTTATACTGGCTATTTAAGAAAGACCCTGTATATCTTAGATATTGTTAAAAAAAAAAACTTTTAATTACCTTTATTTTGATGTATTATTGATGGGTTTAATTTGGGTTATACAACTTGGCTTTACTTTAGATGTGCACCTATTAAAAAAAACTGCAAACTCAGCTTGGTCATTTTCATTTCCTGGAATTCAGAGGGAAATTGTCAAAAAAAGAGCCAATAACATTACATTTTATACATTTGGGCTAATTCAGGCTGATTTCTCTAGTACATGGGAGCATTCATTTTGGTTAGCTGTGTGCTCAGAGCATTTACAGTTTCCACAAGTACAATATCCAAACAAATTTCAGCCACAGTACATGAAAGTAACATAGAGGTATTCCAACATTCTCTCCATTGTGCATGTTCCAAATGTAAACAACGTCACCTTACACCTGTCATTCTCTCACAAGCTCCTAATATTTACAGCATGCCCACATTATAATGTGTGCTGTTTGACAATGGGTATACACTAAAGTTAAATGAGATTAAGAACTGCTAAATTCTATGGTGCAGTCCATGTCCCTCTCACATGTTGCGTGTCCCTTACATTTTACCATGGGGGACACAGTCCCTTGCCCTTGTGATTGTATGTAAAACATTACAACAGGTCAAGCAAATCTAAAATTTGATCTATGTACACCAGTGGTATCAAACTATTTGCATTGGCAGACCAGTTTTGATATAAATGTACTTTACACAGGCCATACGAATCATGAACTACGATAAGTATATAAATCTGATGCTAACAAGACACCTGGCCTGTGGGCTGGACTATGGAGTCTGGTGGATGTATGCTTGAGACCACTAATGTACATCATTCTGCAATTGTCAACACCACCTTACCTGAAAGCTATCATGAGGAAGTAACTGGGCAGCACATCGTTCTTCATAATCTCTACTCCATGAGAAAGAATCCTCACTCTCAACAGGAAAAGTGAAAGTCTCTACGCTTGGTGTCATCACCAACCTCAGTAACCGGGATACAATTCTTCTACGTCTCCATATGAGGGTATTCTGTGTATTATCAAAAGAATTACCTGGACCTTCACCAAGGCCATAACGAAAGTTCCTAACTGAATGTCGAGACTGTACTGCAGACATTGCATATGCGTGGGTTGTTGTTAACTGAATGCAGAAGTTGATTTGTCACTTATTGCTATTGTACATCCCACTCACAGATAAGACACTGTACATACCTGTGTATGCATACACGCATCAGTAAGCAAAATATGAATGATTAATCAAGGCAACAGACAACCTTCAGGCAACAAACATCAATAAAATATTTTCCTATTAGTATTATAATTAATCTAATGCTGTTAATCTGTATATCACTCTTCCCCTTATAAAGAATACCTCCTGTACTTTCACTGTATATACTATGCAAGGTAAACATAACTGGAATGGAACTGTGCCATTTATCTGGCATATTCTTGGAACACTCCTCATCCAAGAAAAGCAGATGCAATTCACTCAGCCTCTCCTCACTTTTAGATACATAAGATTGAATTTTGGGATAATAATGAAAACACAACCCATTTGTAAACACTTTACCGACTTTACAGAACAGACCTACTGGAGGATTAGCAGACAACCCCATTAAATAACATTCTGTAAACTCAGCCTCAGCAGCCAACACAGATTCTGTAACAGGTTGATAAGCAGATACATAGATAATAACTTAGAACTCAGGTTCTGATCAGGTGGTTTCAAGGACATAACACTCCTACCATGAACTGTTTATACCAGCTGTGTACAAACCTATACCCATATTCTGCTTCTTCCTGTCAGTGCTGACCTGTTTTCTTGTGCAAGTCTAGGTTACATATACGATGCACTGCCAAGACAGCACAATCAGTGGTGAAATGCTTTGCTATCTCGGGGTATTTTAATAAATCCCAATGCTACACGCACTTAAGCAAAATCTTTATATTGCATCAGATAGACCCATTTTTCACTGTTGGTACATTTTTTCTATTTTGTTGCAATGATATCTGTAATTATTCTGTGCAGTTTCTCTACTAATGACCTGCATGCATTGTTAAGGTAAGATGTAAGAAATACTGTTACTTAAATCAAGGGTTGGTGGCAGATAATATTTTGATTTAAAACAACCTGGAATAACTTGATTTTACAGTAAATCCTTCACCTTCAAAAAGCCTAATGTCCATTACTGCATATATTCGCTTACAAGAAGAGTCTAAATGTAAAATTGCACAGACCCAGATCTGCCATCGCTTAATGCACTGGCAGATCTGGATCTGTACAGTTTGTTAAGAGTAATCGGTAGAACAAACAAAAGAGACTCTGATCCACAGTTGCATTATGCTATGGCAAACCTGGATCTTTGATGTTTGCAGTTTGACTCAACTTATAAGTGAGTACTGATTGTATGCATCTGGATGAGAATATGAGACAATTTTTCCACCTATACAAACAGGTACAAATTTGCCTGTACTGGTAAAAGTACCAAAAAAACATACAAACATGCTAACACACAGGCCATGCTGCAAAAACTGCTCAAGATTCATGGAAATGAAATTCGTCAGTGCATGACCAGCTATATTGGTACAATTGGTACAATCCTACAACCAGTAATACCTTTTCTCCTCAAAGTCCAAGTCAAACAGAATGAATAGGTGATACAAATTGTAGAAGATACTGAACATTTTTTAGAACTGAATCAGATCATCAACAAATACACTTTTTTAAGCCATCCAGATTTTATTTCCCCATGTTGGAGTGGTTGTTAAGTGACTGTTGATCTCTTTCACTCGCATTATTTACAATAAAAATTTCTTAAGAAATGCTATTTCATACTATTTCTGTGATTGGCTTCATTCCTGAATAGAATTTCATCAAACATGTGGAAAAGACACCTACTATTTAAGAGAGAAAGGGAACATGTTTATGTAGTGTAGTTAATGTAATTAATCAATAAATGGCCTAATTAAGATCACAAGTGTATCAAATTAAATTTTACATTCTTGTTAATCATCAGCAACATTTGGCAACATAGATAAATTAATTCATCTAAATCGGTGGGAAATATACTGGTATGCATATTATTTATCATATAAAAGTAATATTTTACCTTCGCATTATCAAAGAGTAAAACTTGTAAATTCTACACATGTACTATTTCTGCAAGGAGCCAAAAGCAGGCTTAGTGGGGAATTATGGGAGTTTATTATAAACCAGAGGCTCAACTGAGCCTGATATTGCAAATCTGGCAGACAATGGTCAAAGCTAGAGATGTAATAGTAATGCAGAATGGATATTTTAGTAGCAATTTAACACATTAACAGCTATATTATGAGCCACAGTACCCCACCCACCCCACCCCACCATTGTAATAAGACAGATACTCTACAATGAAGGACACCCATATCTGATTATTTATTCAGCTATTTAGCTGAAACTGATGGTATCTGATGTGCTGTTTAAACTGAACTAGATGGTGTACTGGCATTCTCTGTAGGAATGCAAATGCCTGGACCTCATTGCTGAGAAAGCCACCCATGACTAAATTTTGATACAGCATGTCCTACAAAACATTTGTCCAAAAGTTTTATTAAAATTTGATCGGCCATTCTGGATGAGTTCAAAATGTCTTCTACCTAGTTGCTTTAGAAGCCATACCTATGCTAGGGGAGCCACCATGGACACGATTATAATAGAGACCTGCAAAATATTTGTACCTAATGTGATAAAAATTGGCTCTCTTATCCTTGAGTAGACCAAAAAGTACTTTTCATGTTTTAAGATGGCACAATCAATCAATATATGCAATGCAGCTGCAAAAGGTTCTAGATGTTCATTGCAATTTTAAAAGATAGTACATCACTGACATGAGAATACCCACAATCAAACACAGCCTTATAACTTAATGCAAACAGATTCATCAATTAGAAGACCTCACAGCTTTTCTACCACAAATCTGCCTGAAAATAATTTAATGGTGTAACAAATGGAGAAGACACTGGAAAAAAGGTAGACAACTCTAAAACAATAGCATACTAAGAACATTGTCATAACTTTATGGAATTATTCACACAAGTACAACAAAGGTTCTGAATCAGCTCTAACTTGGAAAGAGAAACTTATGTTTCAGCTGAAAAGCTAGCTCAATACAGTTTCCCCTATAAACACTTTATCGATGTGTGATGTCACATGACATCATTTAGTAAACAGAGGGGGCTTCTATAATATTTCTATGAGTTTTTCTAATCACTGGTGGAAAGGCTCAATGCTTAGTAAAGGTTTATTCCATCAATAATTTTCAGCAAGGAGCTCTGAAATATTAAGACAGGTGATTTCTTAATCTAGGTGACCAATAAGGCAGATTCAACTGTATATTAGAAAATAAAAATGAAATCTGCAACACTCCCTCAAAATAAGGCCCTTCATTGTAACACAGTTTCTGTTACAAGGCAAGTATGGTCAACGGTCTCATTTCATTTATTGGTAGTGAAAGTTTTTACCATATAAACCTACTTATAGGTCTAACTGCACACTGCACACATCCAGATCTGCCATCACATAATGTGCTGGCAGATCTGGGTCAGTGCAGTTTGTTAGGAGTAATCAGTTGAACAAACAATATATACCATGGTCTGCAGGCTCATTATGCTGTGGCAGTTGAGGATCTTTGTTGTTTGCAGTTTAACTCTGCTTATAAGTGTATATACGGTATATATCATGTACTTCATTATAAGATATTATCACTTTAAAGCAATATTAATATAAAGCTGTCTCACTCTAAGGCAGTATACTCCATGGTTGCCTAAAAGTCCCTCTTATTAATTTCAACTGAGCATTGCACAATGCATGGGAAAAAACTTTTGATAGTGAAGATGACTTGTAAAGAGATCCACTAAATATCAAACTTAATTTGAGTGATGTGAAAGCTTGCAAATTATCTTCAAAGAAACACTTAAGCTGGTTTTATACACCTGCATCTCCTACAGGCTAATTATTTACACAGCCTGAAAACATTCAGTGATAATATGCTGAAAGGTGAAGGCAATCATATTACAGAAATGCAAATTCATTACAACACTGCTTATGTTCACAACTTGCAGACACCAGTGCTACCACTGACTGAAATCAAATATGGAGTGTAAATGAACAAACACAATGTTAATTTAAAGGACTTACATAACTAATTCAAACCTGACTCTTTGGTAGATTGGTACAACTCCAATTTCTTTGCACAGGACAAATTTAGATTTCAACTGAAGCAGGCACAATCTAATTGAGACCACAATTTATTACACATGAAGTCACTTTAAATATTGTTAACATCTGATAAAGCAAATATGGCCAACCCGTTTCAAAATTAAATGTGACTTTAAATCAAATTTCAATGCCAAATGAATGCAATTAAGATAACTAATAGAAAAAGCATTCTGGACTTAGTCTCCACAATGAATGAAAAATAATTAAATTCCCAAATCATTTTCTAATATCACAAGTCCTACGCCCTCTCAGGTACAAAGGGCTACATTGTATGCTGAATAATTTCCTAGAATATGTAAGACTATCAATCATTCAATCAATCAATAAATCAATCAATCAGCCAAATAGTGATGAGTCACATGTAAATCGGGTCTTTTAACCACCAAACCCAACTGATAAGATCTTGCCTAGAAAAACAAATTCCCATAAAAGTTTCTTCCAATGCTACTGAAAAGTGATAGAGATCTTGCCTATGGTTAATGAAGGCTCAACTAAATACAATTCAATTTGTTTTAAATTTTCAAATATTCAACATGGTGAGTCATTTTCAGTTTCAACTGCTACATGTATATTGTGACTGTATACCAAGATAAATCATCAATTAATGCTTGTAGTAAGTAATTGCTCCCAAGAAGTCATCAAGTGGGCTCTCTTACTGAATTTTTGTATGTAGCAGTATGTTTCTCTTCATCTCATCAGCAGCTGAATCAATGAGTGCTTACAGGAAATGTGCATCACTTAACCAAACATGGTTATGCTTCACGACAGAAGGATCTTTTATGAGTACTCATCATGAAATTTTATATAAAAAAGTCAAACAGTTGCTATCTTTTGCAACACTGCAAGCCTTTAAGATTTTATTTCTCACATGAAAATAATACACAACATTTATACAATGAAACTGCAAATTAGTGAAGTGAAATGACCGTCAAGTAGTATGACTTTAAGGAGCTGTTATGTGGTAAGAGAGAAAAAATATATGGGTTTGTGAGCTTAATGGAGTGATGTAGTCATGTGATAACAATCTAGAATTTAATATATAAATTTCTTTGGCCTGAAGAGCAAGTAGATTGAGACATATACTAGTGTATCCTGAACGGCAAGTAGATTGAGACATATACTAGTGTTTCCTGAAGGCCTAGTAGATTGAGACATATACTAGTGTATCCTGAAGGCTTGACAGTTTGAGACATATACCAGCATATCCTGAAAGGCTAGTAGATTGAGATATTTACTAGTGTATCCTGAAGAACTAGTAGATTGAGATATTTGCTAGTGTATCCTGACTGGCTAGTGGATTGAGACATTTACAAGTCTGCATCTTCACTAGTCCTTCTTACAAAACACTGACTAGTGAAAACTGAAACTTTACAAACCACTGATTATTGAAATTAGAACAAGAGTCCTTTGACAGGACTCGCACTCTACTGGGAGAAAAGAATTTCCATAAATTCAAGCTAAGACAATCTCTTCCGTTTAACCCCTGAGTGCTGAAACCATCTCTAACATTATTCACTGACAGGATTTTTCAAACTACCTACAGGGGTGGACATACTGGATGTCAGAATGGCTCCATTTTCACTTAGGACAAAGTAGACATCAGCAAAGTCTTTTGGTCAAAACTTCATTTCATAATTGTCATCCATTCAGGATAAGATTTCATAACACCTGTACTGAAGTCATATTGGATTAGGGCAAAACCAGGTATCATAAGAAGTCTGTTGATGAAAACCCCAATTTGGGAGTAGAGATAATAATATTTTCAAGATAGCCACTATGGTGGCCATACTGAGGGTCATTTTCATTTATGACCAAGTAGACACCACAAAAACTCTTCCAATGAAAGCCTCATGTCAAAATGACTTTCCCTTTATGAGCAGCAAACACAATATTTTAAACATGGCCACATATTGGATGTCAGATGAGTGACATTTTAACTTAAGATTAACAAATTATTATAAGAACTTTTTATGAAAACTGGTATCTGAGATGACCATTCATTCAGGAGAAGTGGTGATAATGAGGTTTTCAAGCTGGCAAATCAGGCAGCCATATTATACAAAAGATTAGCATCATTTTCATTTAGTATCAAGCAAGTATTATAAAAAGTCTTTGGGTGAAAACCCCATATCAATATGACTTTCCATTCAGGAGAAGTAGCAATACAAAGATCTTCTAGATGGCTGCTGTGATCCAGGACATATTGAATGTCAGATTGCCATGACTTTCATTTTAGGACCAAGTAGACATCATAAGAATTCTGTTAGTGAAAATCAGATGTTGATATAGCCATACATTGAGGAGGAACAGCAATAACAAGACTTTCAAGATGGCCACTGTGGTGGCCATACTTGATCCTGAACAGCACTATTTTCAATTAGGACTAACTAGACATCATAAGAAGACTGCATGTTGATATGACCATACATTGAGGAGGAGTAGCAATAACAAGATTTTTAAGCTGGTTGCCATGGTGACCATAATGGACTCATCAGATTGGCATTAAGGACTAAACATATATCATAAGAAGCCTTTTGGTGAAAACCCCATGTTCAAATGACCTTCCATTATGGAGTAGTAGCAACAACAATATTTTCAAGATGGTTGTTGTGGAAGTCATTCTGGATGTCAGATCAGCACCAATTTCATTCAGGAAAGAAAACCTCATGTTGATATGACCATCCATTCAGAAGGAGTAGCAAAATCAAGATTTTCAATATGGCTGCTATCATGGCTATATTGGATCTCCGAATGGTACCATTTTCATTTAGGACCAAGCAGACATCACAAGAAGTCTTTTAGCAAAAACCCCATGTTGATATGACAATCCATTCATAAGGAGGTGCAATAACAAATTTTAATGCTAAAAACTGCAAATCGATCATGAAATCTACTAGCCTTGGGATAGTGAACTCCCACTAATTTCAAACCCTGCCCTGGGGATTGAAAATATCTGCTTGTCCAGTGAAGTCAATACATAACTATTTACTTGCCCAGAATAAACTCCCACTCAATCACATATTACATATATATAAGCAATGACAATGTTAACAACCTAAATTTATTCATGTCAGGTTGTTTTCTGGAATATATTTTGTGTCTTTTCTAAGACCAGTTGCAATTGTTACAAACTGAAATGAGAGCTCTCCCTGTGGTAAGAATTTATTAGTACTGAAGACAGAGAAAGTGAAGTGCTTGTATGAGCTTAATCATGACAAATGGAAAACAAACTAGAAAATTCACTCGACCATCAGAGTTTCACTCAGCATTACAACTTAGGTGAGTAAATTTTCAACCCCTGAAACCCTTATTAATTCCACTAAAACAGCAGAAAGAGGATTAATGCACACATCAATTTCATCACTCAACATCACAAACAAACAAAATACCAGATTCTTGTTTGTCAACAAGACACACATTTTAAATCCCACATAAAATTACCTGTCTCTCATTTGAGTAATTGACAACAACTTGCTTAGGGTTTACAGGCTACAAGGAAAAGCAAATCCATAAAGAAAGAAATCTCTGGAAAATATCAGCCATCTTCTTTCTAATTACACTTCTAATATCTAAATGGAGAGACTGACATTTTACTACATGTAGTTATATTACTACCTTGTACAAAAATAAACAGACTTTATAACTCCTGCAGCTACCACAAATTTCAGATATTGCGATCTTGGGCATAATAACAAACCACCGAGTGAATTTGTAGGGTTCAACAAGACAGAACTGAAGCTGAGGGTTGAAGCCGAGGGTTGAAGCCAATGGCCAAAAATATGTCTATTTTTTTAAAAGTTCTAAGATCAGCAACAATCACCCCAAGTTCTCAAAGACTGGTATCGCTTCAGACAACATTGACAAAAGATATGTGTGGCTGCAGATAACACTGCCAAAATGAATTATATTTAACAGGCATTGGCAAGGGGTCTTGCAGTGAGGCACTGGGTGGAGTTTGTGCTTTTTTATAGCTTCTTTATATCAAATAACTGAAGAGTCACTTCATTTTGAATTTAGAAAGGCATAGTTGAGAAATATGGATATTATTTTTGAAACTAGTCAATTACAAGATGCAAAGCACCAACTTATTCCATAATAAAAAAAAATAGCTAAACTATTTCCTTGGATAATTTATCATCCAAATCTATAAAAAGAGCTGTACTTATTTTTATATATTATACACACGTGAGATTGAGCCCCTCACCCCTTAGTTTTCATTTACCTGTATCTAATGGCATATGACATGATACATGTAGTTATCAGGTCTAATCAATTCTTCCACATTTACTTTGATGTAATACAGGATTCATTTAATCTAACACCTTTGTAGATATCTATTGCATCATTTCATTTTTGAACACCTGCATTTTTGCAAGGTCTCTTTCTGACCTGTCAACCTGTCTTTCAGTCAAGTTCTATCGACAGGTAGTTTTCATGAGGTCATGAACATACATAATTAAATTCCCTGAAATCATTGTCAAACAATCTTTGCATCCTTCTCTCATAACAAATGTAAGGTGAAATTGATACAATGAAATAATACCAGATACAAACAGCCCATGTGTCTTGCAAAGAATATAACAGAATTTAAAAAGGTATGTAACTGACAAATGAAGGATAAACCACATTCCATTGGTATTTTTTCTCTCCAGCAAATTATTATATTCCTCTCTATAATAATGCTATAAATGGTTGAACCATAAGTAGTATTTTCTTCAGGACATGTAACTACATGAATCCCCCTAAATTTAAGGACTTCCTCTTAACAAGAGGCTCAGGACAGACTCATGTGGCTCACATACGTAGTTGACATTATGTCCACTTCTGAATGCCACATTATTATGCTGGTGTCATATATCTTCTTTCCAAGACCACAATCACTTTCTCTGAATTAACGGAATCTTTCCCTGCCCCTAGGGACTAGGTCCTGATTCATAACAACACCCTTAAAGTACATAACCTTTCCTGGTATTATAAAGGGGGTTGATGTGTGCAGTCAGCATGGATTCTGGGTCTGTCCTTAGAGGCACCACTCTTGGAATCTTAACATCATAGCTTAGAAACCAATGAGACCATACCTGGCAATCTACAGACAGTGTCAGAGGTCGGGGAGGGGGGGGGGCCAAAGAGTGATGTCATACAATTGAAAATAAAAATAAGTTATCTACTCATATAAAACTATTAAAAAAGACTGCATAGAAGATAGGGATAATGCAAACAAAAAATAGTTGGTGGACTTAGCATTGTTGAATATCATCATCACACACATGTATGTACTTATAATCAAAAACTTACAACATAGACATTAAATAAAAAACCCCACAAAGTTTCTGTCTATAAAATCTAGTGGACAGTTGAATACAGTTTTAATTAGTTGCAGTTTCTGCGTATGTGCCGTAACATAAGGCGCCATGCTAAAAACAAAAATTTCGACTCCCAAACCCCGTCACAGTCATGTTTAGAAAAACACAATTTGCAGTAATCTTTGGAGGAAAATTTTTTTTTGCATATTCCTCAACTTTGAATTTGCTGATCAATTAATATAATGGGTATTGCCATTTTGTTGTTGCTAATTAAATTATTGCTTTATTATTGAACAATACTACTTTTACTTATGATTGCTACTGTGCATCCCCACATGTATTGTTCATATGACGCCACAGGTAAAACCAGCCCAAAACAAAAACTACACGATGACTTCTAAGTAATGTGCAGATAACCTGATGTCCAATTTGAATTAATTTTTTTGGTGTTGTCCTTCGTAAGAAATATACTACAAATTTTTTCAAATGACTTTCCATTACTTTGGACAATCACTATAGTCCTTTATCGTTGGGGGGTGGGGGGCCATTATTCTACCTCATTTGACATTTCAGTTGGTCTCTACTGCTCAGTAAGAATACATGCAACTGAATGATCTATTTTTTGTTGTTGCTATATGTGTTTTTCTGATTATGGGCAGTTCCTGGATGACTTAACATTTAAAATAGACTAGGCATCACTGAGTACATGTACCAAGCTTTGCTCTTCCTCCTGTTTAGTTCAATAAATTTATTCAATATTACCAACAATTAATCTCTTTTTATTCTATTTAAAAACAATTTTTAGATATTTAATAAAAACTATAATAGACTCCTTGAAAGGGAACTTTTGGAGACAATTTGCAAGAGAGATAACTCTAAAATTATAGATATACATTACAAGAATGGAGTGATGTACTTGCCTCCCTTGGCATACTCAAAGTCAAGTTAAGATGTACATTTCTCAACAGAATCTCAAGCAAATTAATAGACTATGAATCACAAATGTGGATACCATAAATAGTAAACTTAATATATATTAATAATAATAACTGGTATGTAATGACATAATGGTTCCAAGTTTCCAAATACACAAGTTTTCTGTAACAATTTACACAACATATTTAAGATGTTAAAACTCGTCTGCTTTTGTGTTTGTTATATATCTGTGACCTACCTTTAACGACTGAGTCTAGTGACTCCAATATATGTGCAATTACCATTACATACTTCTAATGACTCTGATATGTTGAATAAACTGCGAAAGAACAGCATATCTGATTCTAGATACTGTCTATGTAACATCCCCACAAATGTTTAAAGAATTAAACAGCCCACCATCAAAAATAGAATCACATACCACAAACATATTTATGTATTCAAGTCTATTCATAACTTGTCCCCTGAATAAATAACTTGAGACTTTAATTGGATTATTGATACCACTTGATATAATTTCAGATACACTGAAAATTTAGAACTTTTTCTCTGCAGGTCAAAATCTGACTCCTTGTTTTCATGTGTGTCATTACAGAATTACATACTGGCTAATTTAAAAGTTTAAGAGCCAATATGGAAAGGTTTAAGAAAGGCTGCAACAAGTATCTTCATGAACAACAATCTATTTAAAAAGTTCTAATTGTTTAGTTGTGTTTCTGTGTGTGTGTGTCTGTGTCAGAGAGGGAGTGCAACAGAGAGACTAAAATCAACGTTAAAAATGTAAAGTGTGCATGAGTTTTAGGAAAAGTTTGCTTTTTCTTTTCATTGGTTAGTGGTTGATTATTTTTATTTGGGGTTTTTTCGTTGCCTTTTTGGAAGACAATAGGGATGACTGATTTTTGTACCACTAACTGTGTTAAACCCCTGAAATAAAGTATTCTTCTGCTGCTTCTTCTTCAGTTATTATTATTATTATTATTATTATTATTACACTGTTATATATGAAGACAGCCGTACAGTGGAAAGCTTAATTTTAAGCTTAAAAGTACAGCTTTATGATGAAAATGGTAATCATGAAAATATTAGTTAAGAATGGTTAATGACTGAACTTTACTAGAGCCAGATCCAGGAATGGAAAATACTGCATTGCAGCATTTTCTGGTATACTCGATAAACAAGCATGTCTGTAAAGGGCAAAATTTTGGAATTACACGAGACACTCAAATCCAAGTTTCTTCTGACCTTTCCCAACCCCTTTTAGATAATTTGCCATTTATGTTGGGATCAGAGTGCATTGCGTATCAAAATACTGGGATTCACCACAACTGTGTGGTGTCAGCATAGGGTAGCATATATGAGCCTAGCAAATTTAAATAACACTGCATTAATCCCTACCTGCATGAGATCAATAGGAATATGATTTATCTTCTCAGAAATTTTGAGATGAAACTACTGTGTTGACAAAATTTGACCTGGTGCTGTTTATTTTCCATTGCTAATCACATAAGTACCCAAATCTCGCAGATTACATGTCCATGAAATTAGAGGACCAATATTCACATCATACCAACAAACAACCATTTCCAAAACTGTTATACACAAATTTTGATGTTATTAAATGAATTCCATTTAAAGTTTGTAAAAAAAACAACAAAGGACATGATTTTCAATATATTTATTCTGAGAAGAGTAACTAGAAATATTAAAATGGAACGCAGGCCTTTATTGACAACTTCAGCTAGATTTTTGTCCACATTTTGGGCCTGCTTTTTTCTGCTATAACAAGAAATTTTCAACCTCTGCAAACAAATCATCAGCACAGTTCGCATTAATCTCATTGGAGTCTGTGTCTGGCATAGTTAGCACCTCGACAATACCAATATTGATATCCGAGTGTGACATACCTGCAGAATCCACAGCTAATGTGGTCAACATATGCGTTTTAAAAGCAATGCTCTTTGGGGGTTGGCTGTGTGTATGGTCAATCGTGCATGCTTGTTTGCCACCACATCTGCATTTTGCGCTCAGAGCTGAAATAGTACTGCCAATTCTTTGTCTAAATAGCCATGTTGGTGCTCTGGGTAACAGTCACGTGACTTGCCCAAGAAGTGCCAGACAAAGATATTATGTCATGCTTTAGTTGCAATGGCCAACCTAACTTAACCTGTCTGAGCTTGCCAACATTTGCCTCACTAGGCCTAGCACCTCAGGATGCAGTTTTCCCATCAAAACTGTAGTAGAAGACTTGCCGAAAATCATATGTGACATTTTCCTTTCAGTTATGACAGATTTTGAGTACTTCATTCATTAATGCCCATCTCCTCTGGGATCTACATTGGGCAGTTTGCATCCTCCATTATATTTAAACTCACAGTCCAGTTAAACTTGCAAAATTCGGGAAATAGCCTGCAACACTTTGCCTCTGCAAAGCTGCATCCCAATCTGCAAAAAATATTGCTCACGAATTGCAAAAGAAAGATAACTGGAACAATTTTGTGCAGAAAACCATATATTATGCTGTGTATTTAGCGTTTTCTTCTTTCCAATTTTGCTCCCAAACTGATCACATCAACGTAACCGTGATTCTGATCAGTCAGGTGACCAATGTCATCTCATGGGATCATTAGGCACTTATGGGGGAAGTGAATCTAGAAACATTTCCCTGTCACAACAACCTGGATAAAGCCAGACTTATCAAGCAGACTGCAAAAAGTAAACACAGCAGTCATGTGATATCAACCGTAAATATAACGGATAATACCAGGTCAAATTTTTTCAATGCTTGCAATCAGTTTCATGCAGTTAACATTTTGATTTATTGTATATACTCATAAGTCAAGTCCCACTGCAAACTGCACAGACCCAGATCTGCCATCACATAATGCGCCAGCAGATCTGGGTTGTGAAGTTTGTCAGGAGTAGTCAACAGAACAAACAACATAGACTCTAATCTGCAGGCACATTATGCTATGGCAAATCAGGATCTTTGTTGTTTGCAGTTTGACTCAACTTATTAGCGAGTATATACAGTATGACCATTTAAGTAGGCTTCATTGTAAGCTGCTACCCTATGCTGACATCGTGTTGTTTCAACGAATTAAACTATTTCAATAGGCAATGTGCTCTGACCTCATACCCCAACATATATGTCAAAATTTCTAACATGGGTTCGGAAAAATCTGACCAAACATAGACAATGGAAAATGTAGTAATAACCTATTTACAGAGCAATTAGTAATAACCTATTTACAGAGCAATGTTCAACTGTATACTGTATGTAGCATACTGTTTACCTCATCAGAAGATCTACATGTAAATACTTTAAAAAGTCATTTGTAGAAGATTTGTCAAAAATATAAAAAAATTACCATAAGTGAAAAATAAAACATCCGTACTGGGATAGATTTTCAGGGCTGCAGCTGCCATTCTTGTGATTACACATACACACACACAGAGTCATAGAATCTCAGTTGGTAGAGCATAATACTTGTAATGCAAGGGTTGTTGGTTTGATGCATGCACTGGCTATCCTGGGTTGGTTGCCTCCGTATATCCTTTGATAAAGGACTTCGCTCCATTTCCTCATCATCATACAGTGAATAATATTACAAGTGTCATTAAGATTATTACACACACACACACACACACACACACACACACCATTCTTTGGAGAAAAGAAATAAAAGAAATAGGGGACCAGTCTAATTACAATTCTGTTTTAGAAGCCATTGTGAAGTCTCTTGGGGGAGAGCATGGGAGATATTGTTAATAATGGAAATGGTACTTACCAAATAGTCATTGTAGATAGGGAGTGAGTCAAGGGTTCTTTCTTGATTATGGTTGGGGTCCTTAATACCATTGATGTTGGGAACATTGACAAATTTTGTGGGGATTGGATTTGGATATGTATCTCTCTTAGCCTTGTGTGCTTCAAAACCTCCATCACTGAAAAAGAAACACGTCAACATCATGCCCAAACGAAATACTCGTTAACGTGAACATGAACAAATTCTGCCAAAAAAGTGATACCTAGCAAACTGCATAAACCAATAAGTGTCATCGCATTAAGCAATGGCAAATCTGAGTTGGTGCAATCTGCATTTGGATTTGCTTTTAAATTTGTAACCTTGGTACATACATAGGACAATGAATAAAAATAGCCTATCAACATTAAATCTAAACCAAGGAACTTTCAACTACATGTCAATATGGTATAAAGACTAATAAATTTAAGTTTATGGTGCAATAATTGGATTAATCACAGCATGCAATTGCTTTTGACATAAATGGAACTTGTGAAAAGGTTTATATCAGCTGAAATGGAAGCTACTACAAGTGTGCATCAATTTATACCTTTGACTGGTTCTGTTACAAAAAGTCTTATTGGCTCACTGATTATTTTGGCTGGGAAATGTCCTAATATGAATAAAATCTGATTGGATCACAGATTATTTTGACAGGGAAATGTCCTAATAGGAATAAAATCTGACTGGCTCACCGATTATTTTGGTAGGGAAATATCTTAATAGGCATACATAATTGATAAAGTAATGTATGTCATTTATGTGTTTGTGTTGAGCTATAACTGCTTGTCACACTTCATAAATGCTTCTGAAATTAAATCTACCAATGAAGGACATAAATATATTTTAACATTTCACTGACATAAAGCCACTGTGTATTCTGGTGTTAAACCCTTTCTGTACTTCAGAAAAAAAAGATTAAAACCCGAAACCGACTTTACTGCATCTTACACTCTACCAATAGTCTAATTATGAAGGACAAACTAAATGAACATGAAATATAAGAAAGCTGGGGACTTTAAGTGAAAACAATGCAAAAAAAAAAGAAATTAATAAAAACTCAACAAAACTGTGCTTGAAAAATTGACTGCTATTTCTGTGAATTTAAAATATTTCATTAGATATAAATCTGTGTGGATTACATGAGGTACAACTCTTGTGTGGATTTCAAGCGTGGATTTCACAAGGTACAAATATGTGAATTTCATATGGTACAAATCTGTGTGGATTTCATGTGGTACAAAGTCTGCGTGAATTTCATAAGGTACAAATCTGCATGAATTTCATGAGGTACAAATTTGTGTGGATTTCATGAGGTACAAATTTGTATGGACTTCATGACTGCTACAAGCCACAAATTTCTGGATCCAACCAACAATTATTCTTCTGTGGAACAACAAGACCCCTTCCCTGAATCTAATTAAGAACTGCTAAAAATATATATATTTTTTAAAAGCCATGCAAATTTATACCCACCACACTTGTCAGAGATGCAGAATACTCAGAGGTCTGGCTGACAATACAAACAAGCTATCAACAAGAGGCTCATATGTGCCTGAGATTGCTCACCTGGCTGAAATCTGCCTATAAGCTAAATGCAACAGCAAATGGCCAAGAAATATGGGCAAGCAGAATGCTTTCTGCAGAAATTTCTTTAATCTGGCAGATTATGTACACTTTTAAGAAAACTATCATTTCAAATTTGTCTCATTTGTCTATCTTCATTAACATTTTATGGCACATCAACATCATTCCTCCAAGATCAAAACGCCTCTATGCCAGGAAAATTTCTGACAAAGATGGAAGCATGTTTTTTAGATAAAGCTGTGTAAATGTTTTTTTATCCACTGTGACCATATTTAACGATTAACTTGCAATTTGGCATCATTTTTATAAATTTGAAAGGTCTTAAAGTGAGCAAACTTTCTATAAAATGTACCCAAATTCTGCTCAATAAGCTCTGAGAAGAAGTCTTTTAAATTTATTTAAAATTTTAGCAGTGGCAATATTTTTGGGTGATTGGCACCATTCGTACAAACTTGAAAGACCTAAGCCAGAACAATGTATGTCAGATTTGATCAAATTTTGTTGAGTAGCATTTGAAAAGTCATTTAAAGGTTTCTATAGTAGAGCTGTGAAAATTTTGGTAAACATCTACCTTGTGCCTGTCGATCTTAATGATCAGTTACCTGGGTATCCTGATCAAAAGGAAACTGTAGTAAATGTGTACAAACCTGAACTGCTTTGCTGTAGGTTGATGCTGGCATGAAAAGCATGTAAAAATGTATTTTTTCAGTGGTCAAAGTGTACAAGTCTGGGTGCATTTTGCAAGTCAGCTCTGTCTGAAGGGGTGCCTTGTTGTCAATGAGTCAGAGTTGAAATTTGGAGAAAAAATAAGCACAAATGGATCGTTAGATAGATAGGAAGATTGGAATATTAACAATAAAGCGGGTCCTATTGGTTTGATATACTTATCACAATTATTCAAGGACTTTTTAAATTGTTGGTTTGTAGCAAAATTGACAAAATATTTTACACACTGAGAGTAACACCTACCACGAATTGTGTGCACAGAACACCTATGCACCATGTTTGCCTGAAAACTCACTTAAATGCAAAACCTAACTAACATAAAAACTGACTGGCAGACACATACAGACATACGGACAAGGGTAAAACTATATCCCCAGCCACTTTCATGATGGGACATTAAAATGATTAAGTAAAATCTGATATAAGAGACCATTTTTTTAAAGATCACCTGTTATTTATGACCAGATTTTTAATAGAGAAATAAACTTTACAAAACGGCCTCTATTGAGAGACTACCTGTCTTGAAAGACCACATTTTGTTGGCAGAATGGGTGGTTTTTCATGACGGGTTTCAATACAATATTATGACAAAGCGATGGTCTAATGATGTCAAAAATAAGCCAATACTTTGTGCATAAACTGAATTTTACAGACTCTTTACTATGTCACAAAACAAAATTTGTTCACGTATTTAATTATAATGTACTAACTACTATGCCTAAATAAACTACTCAAAGTTTAACAGCTTGTCTTAAAATTTCTTGTAATTTGCTGCTTACACTTACTACATGACAATTTAAGGCAGCTCATGCTGTGAGTTTTTATGCTCAACAGTCAAAAACCTCAGCTGACATAGAACACTGCAAATCATTCAGTGAATTTAATTGTCTCCACCATTCTAGACCAAAATCCAATTTGAAGCAAATATGTATACTTGATACTTGTGTTTCTGTGTACACATCAAACATTTATAGGCTGAAGTTTGTAACAGTTAATTTATAAGAATCAGTCAATAGCAAATAGGTAAAGAATATTCAGCACTTGGGAGGTGGGAGCAAATCAAGTATTCACAGACCTATTATCTTATAAACATACATGAAGAAAACCTGTTATACAGACTCGTTTCAATGGTTAATACTCTTCCAACAAGAGTCCCATCAAGGGACTGACACTCTACTGGCATAAAAGAATTTCCAGGATTCAAGATAAGACCATTTCCTCCTTTCAACTGTGGTGCACTGAAACTATCCTTCTTCAACGAACAGAAGATTTTCAAATTAGCCACTGTGGTGGACAAATTGGATGTCATATTGGCATAATTTTCATTCAGGATGAACAAGGCATCATAAGAAGTCTTCTGGTGGAAACACAATGACTTTCAGTTTTTGAGCAGCAATAATAACAAGATGTTCAAGATAGATGCCATGGTAACCATATTCCATATCAGACTGGCACCATTTCCATTTAGTAATAACTAGACATTACAAAGTCTTTTGGTAAAAGCTCAATGTTGGTATAACCAGTCATCCAGAAGTAGTAGTCATAACAATAGTTGGCTGTCACATTAGAAACTGGACCGGCACCATATTCATTTACAACCAACTAGACATCGGAAGAAGTCTTTCAGTGAAAACCATATGTTGCTTTGACTATTCATTCAGGAGAAAGTTACTTTCAAAATGACCCCTGTGGCAGACATATTGAATGTCTAAATGACAACATTAGGATCAACCAGACATCATCATTGTTAGCAAAAAATCATGTTGATATGATCGTCCATTCAGAAGTAGTGAGAGCAATACTTTCAACATAGCTGCTGTTGTGGCCATACTTGACATATTAAAATCGACACCATTTTCAGATTGGACCAACTATATACATCATAAAGGTCTTCTGCAGAAAACCTCTTGGCAATATTAATTTTCATTCAGACTGATTAAAAATAACAAGATTTTCGAGATGGCCACTGTGGCAGCCATATTGGATGTTAGATCAGCCCCATTTTGAGTTAGAACCAACCAGACAACAGAAGAGGTCATTTAGTGAAAATTCCCCATTAATATGACCACCCATCCAGGAGTGGCAATATAAAGATTTACAAGGTGGACACGGTGGTGAATGTGTGTGTAAAGTTTCAAAGCAATTTTCCAAATAGTTTAGGAAAGCAGTGATAACTAATTTGTGTTAAAAGACCGAAAGATGATCAATGACAGACAACATACCATTTCATAAGTTATTCTGAGGGGAGCTAAAAAGGATTTCCAGGAGAAAGAAATTCTGTTACTGTATTTGTCACAAATTTAACTAAGTCATTTAAAAAGCAATAGTGATATCAATAGCAAATCATATGCCTGCTGAGTGGTAAATCTAGGATATCTATATTTTTGGAGTAGATATAAAAAACTATTCTTGAGTGAAGTGTGAAAATATTATTGTCACAAGTGGCAAATTTCCATTTCACATGTGAAATCTTTCTTTATACCTACTAAAAAAAAATAATTAGATTTTATTCTTGTTTTATATATATATATATATATATATATATATATATATATATATATATATATATATATATAAAGAAAAAACTTTTCAATTTGCATGGATTTTTTTTCCATTCTGTGCCAATATAATTAACAACTGTACTGATATATCAATAAAATGAAGTTCCAAAATTGTATTATAATTATAGAACAGTGACAGTTACAAATTTAGTTTATACATATAATACTTTAAATTGTGTATTTTGTCAAATTAAAGACTGTTTTCAAACAAATATGATGAAACTTTTAGTTTTATTAAAGCATTTCTTATGCAGATAGACACAGCTGATATGGAGTGGAGGTACTGCAGAAACGTCACAGTTGTTTCATCCAACAGATTTCATAGAGTAACATCTTCAAACAAAAGATTGTAATGATTGTAAACTTACTTATGTGGATGCTGATTCTTTTATTTTTGTTCATTTCTGCATTCAAACATGAATTTTCAGCTGTGGTAAACTTGCAGTCTAGTTCATTGTGAAATGCTGCTACCAAACTGGCACTTAATTTTGGTTTGCAATCAATGTTCATGCAATGCCCAATATCTCCATCTGTTTCAGACAAGATTATGATTGCGCCGAGATTTAGAATCTCTATGTAGACAATTCTATTACTATATTTAATCAGGTTTCCAAAAGTTGAGTCCAACTGTTGCAGAGTGTAAAATGTAGATGATGCTGTAGGGGTGACAAAATACCAAACAGCAATAGCTATGCAAGTTCAATCTCTAATAATTTGCATGATTCATGTAGAAAACTAATTAGTGGCATTATTTCATTCTTTGGAGTTCATTTATAGACATATTTATTAGATACTTGTCTACAAGTGGCTCTACAGTCTTGACATATTTTAAGATATGTTCATCCTGAGAGAGAGAGAGAGAGAAGGAGCAGAATAAAAAAATGAAAAGTCTAAAAAATGGAAATACAAATCTGAATAACGTGCAAAAGGCAGATACATCTTCTGATTGGGAAAAGAAATTTGTTACAAAAATGATGTTATGATATCATTTTTCTAATGCCGATACATTTCAATATTTCATTATGAAATATACAATAAACAGTATTGTTAAACTTTTATGGACAAAACTCTTTTTCATTGGTCAGATAACTGTCCTTTGGAATCCAAAATCAGTAGGTCAAAGTTTACTCGCAGTCATGCCATGTGGCACTGATCTTAAGCAGCAACAAAACCATTTTTTCATCTTTCAGTCACCATAACTATGATCTTTGACCTTACAACCCAAAATCAATGTTTCTTTCTTGCCCAAATGCAAGCAACTTATAAAGGTTGGTAATGGTAGATGGGGAACTTAATTTTGCACTGAAACAAAAAAACAAGGGAGGGCTGACCAGATGGACATCATCATAGGGTAATATGCTGTCTTTATGGCATGCATACAAAAAAGTGAGCACCATCATCTCTCACTCAGTTCCTATCAATTTTCTTGGCAGTGATGATCAAAACCTTTGACAGACTGACAGTAGTATTAGTTGTGGTGGTTGGTGCTAGTTGTCGTAGTGGTGCTAGTTGTGTCAGTGGTAGAGGTGGCACCTTAAGTATTAGTAGTAGTAGTTCTGTTGCTTTTGCTACAAATATTCTCCAAAGTATGTGACATTGACTGCCACTGTCGATGCTACAATTACTACTACAACTATCACTACTACAATTACTTGCACTACTACTTCTACTACTACCACTACCACCATATTCAAGCAACAATGAAAAGTCCATCCTTCTTTTTTAATAATATGCTTGCATTTACTTACGAAATAAAGATATTTTTTCTGATAGTAACACCATCTCCTACTTGTTGAAAAATGTATCATGCTTGCCCCCTGGCAATTGAAAAATGTATCATGCTTGCCCACAGGCAATGAAAATTGTATTATGCTCCTGGCTGTACATTTTCTGAGGTTATATTTGGAATTTTGACCTAAAACCTTGGACGTCCGAGGTTTTTTCATGGTTTTTCTAGGAAAACCTGGGAAACCTTGGACAATGCTGATATTCTGTCCCAGGTTTTATAAGCAAACCTCGGACATTATCTCAAACATTTTTAAAAAACCTAGGAAATACCTTGGACATGAGAACTTAGTTTATTTTGGCTCAGGAAAACCTCAGAAATAAGAACTTAGTCATTTTTTAGCTTGGACATAGCTCAGAAATGTAGACTTGGAAAAATTTTAGCTAGGAAATGGACTTGGTCTGTTTTAACTGTGCACTTTGAGATTTCTATATATTTATTCTGAACATATTTTTACAGTTTATTGAAATGAATAATGTTTGTCATTACCAAAACAACTCAAATGTCTAGGATTTGAATTAAAAAAATTGACTTAATTAATGTTGATTGATTGATATGGGTTTTACAGTGTACCATCTCAGTTCAGGCAACACGGTGCCAAACAGGATTGCATATTTTTGTCTCACATCTTATTTACATGGAGATAAAAATATGAGATAAAGAGCCAAAACCAATATACATACTGGAATCCCCCAGTTAGAAAAATTCTTAGTATTCATACACTTTTAATCACTTCATATATCATGTTAGTGTAACACAGTGGTCCTAATTCTAATGCCCTGTAACCACCCAGGACAACTGTACAAATATATTTTCTAACAGTTGAATCTAAAGTAAAGTCTTCAATGCTTAAAGGGTCACATGACATGTTTCTTAAAATTTGTGTTTGTGTGTTAGTTACAGGAATAATAATTTAAAGTACTAGTTTAGAAGGATAATAAACAATTATAGTATTGTAAAAATGTTTTCTGAAAAATTGCATGACACTGTTTATTTGACACATAAATTACCAGAATAATAATTATAAATACACAACTGAGTCTGAAAAATTGCATGGATGATTGGCATGGCACTATTTTTAATTATCATTTTTAACACGACAGCTGATAATAGCACAGTTACATGGAAGTTTAATCCCTTTCAAAATGATTTGGGAAGAATACACAAACACAATTCTGTTTTCTGACAACAAAAACGGGTTGTAATCTGCTTGTACAACACTGATTCCATCTCTGAAACACATATAATCCATCTCGGGATTTTAAAAATATTAAACTTTACAAAAAAGTTGGCTTTTAATGTTTAAATAAAATGAAAAATGACCTACAAAGTTATTGATGACATAAATTTGAACAATGTTTTCACTTTGAGTTTAAACCAGTGTTAAGATTTTTTTATTTGCAATTACTTCATATACAATTCAAATATTTATGAAATACAGACAAATAAGGTAGTGTAAAAGACATTTTCCAAGTAAAACGGCAACATCTGTAATTCTCATTTAAGCTTTGCAAAACCACCTATCCTTTCAGTGATCAAGTAAACATGTATGTCAATAGTTAAATTGTTCGTCAATAGCTAAATTGTGAGTGGAAAATGACCAAGTTAAAAACACAAGCTTGTGCAAGTGAACTTGTAGTTGATAAAGATTTTAATTTATACACCTAAATTCTAACACCTGAAGATGAACTCTTCCCTCTTTATTTCCTTTGGACACAAATAGTTTCCCAACTGCAAATACATGGCAAGTTTATTTGTGGAGGAGGTATCTCTGAACTTCAATAGCTACTTCTCCAATTTCTTTCTTTTCTTCAAATGCAATTGTAATGAATACTGCTTCTTGACCTTGCTTGTCTTAAAAGCACTGATAATGTCTGTGCTTTGTTAAAGCCTCCCTTGTATATATGTTTATGAGACCATCCCCACCCCACCCCATGTGTATATCCTATTACATTGGTTTTAAAATAAGGGTATATATATATATATATATATATATATAAGAAATGTACTAAGCACTCGAAGTTCTTTCGGGAATTTTTAATATTTTCATTTTTTTATTTTTAACCCGAGGAAAAAGTGCTAGGGTTGGTAGCTTAAACAGGGACGGTCAGCCGACTGGGAACTTTCATTTTTTTGGCCTGATATGGCACTCCCGGTCTGCGATGATCAGAATCTGGGAGATAATTTTATCTTATAAAGAAACATTTAGATAATCGAAGGACCCCACATAATGCTTGAAGCAGGTGCTTATCTACTTTGTGCTTTTAAATTAAAAAAAAAATATTGAGAAGTTGTGGAAAGTTCTAGGAAATATTTCTTTCACATTCTTCCATTGGTTGCAGAGCATGGAATTATCCAATCACAGCAGCCGATTCATCAATCAATCTTGTACACGCCATAATAATAAATTCGAAAGTGGTCCATTGAAAGCAAACTGGTCTGTGAAAACTTGTGTTATAAAGGAGTGGATTCTTCAATTGCCATGAACTTGTTTGCATTATGTATATGATAATCCTATTGCCAGAAATGTTCTTAGCCTCCTAAATATTGTTCAGCTGAGAAAGGCAATCGAAGATTACAAAGTCAGAGATTTGGTGTCTGCAAGGTTGCCGAGTTTTGGGATTACAGAAGGAATTATTGGAAAGATTGAGGGTAAGTTCGTTTCTTTTTTATTACATTAAATTTGAAAAGATAGAACTTTTATTGGCCCTCGTTTCACAGGCCGGCTGTACACTGCATCAGTTTTTCAGTCGATTGCGTCTATTTTTGGTGGGAATAGGGTTGCTTAGCAAGCTATAAATACTGTATGATGTCATTTACCCACTAGGCATTGCACCATCAGCCATATTGTTTTCGGAAAATCATGTAGGCCTAAAGTGTTCAGTAAATCCTATTGTTGTTTTCATCTTTATCTCACTGATAGCTTGTGTGTGTTGTCGAAGAGGGATTTTTAAAAATAATTGTCGTGAAACAATGGTAAGGAAATTGGACTGAGTGTTCCTGCTTCTATGCACTGTTTAATCCTGCGAAGATATACAATAAATAATAATAATAATAATAATAATAATAATAATAACTCTTATTATTGTTGTTAATTTTCTAATTTTATCTTTGTACGATTCAATTATAATTCTTTGGAAGTGAATTACAAGAATATAGTACATTTTACAGATAAAATTTTTTTAACTATGCCCATTTTGAAAGGAGTAAAGCAAACTAACCCATTAACATTAATTGAATTTAGAAGAAAAGAATTAATGGTTTTAATTATGTATTATCATTATTAAACATGAAAATGAAGTCATGTTTTAAAATCATTGAAAGAACAATAAAATCTGAAAAAAATTTAATGACTCAAAAATGGATCTTAGAATAACTGTGTGTACATAATTATTATAGTGCTAATCAGAAGAATAGGTTTATGAATAGTGTTAAAGACATGTAAGAATAGAACAGAACATCCATGCTTATAGGTTGTTAGGCAGCAAGAAAATCTACAAAGCAATCAGATTTATTACCGCTTCAGTATACTGATGAAAAGCTATTACTTTATCCATTTTCTTCAAGTACAGTATTTTATAATTTAAATAACTGTATTGGCCAGCCATATTATCATGTGTTTGTCCGAGATTGCAGCTACATTTTACTTTTAGATACCAGATAGTGATTCTTGACATCACATAATGGCCACTGTTAAACAACTTTATAGACCTTGCAAACCCTGATAGTATATGCCCTTCATTTCAGGTGTAAATTTGTGCACCATATTAAAATGATCAATGCTCGTGTGTGTCATATGTTGATGATATTAAATAGTACTTAAACTGGATTTCTTTTGTTGGTCTAATTGAAAAGGAAATATGATGTCCATGATACCGATCTCATGCTCTATTTTACCTGTTGCATATGAATTTGCAAAAATGCAAGCATCAGTGATCTCTTAACTTTACAAAGGATGTCAGGTTACATAATTATAATGATTATTATTTTTATTTTTAAAGGCCAACATGCCAAACCACATTTTTTTCAGCAATAAACATGGATATATGTATTTTTTCCCAATTAGTCAATTCCCATCACTCATAAATGGCATGGAATGTATTGCATATTACTTGAAAAGTTGGCACTTTTTTAAAATTTAGGGTTCAAACAAGATGCAAATCCACAATCACTAAAGCCACCCAAAACAGCTAAGACAATAGCAACAAAAAAGACCACCAAGATGGCAACACCAAAATAGACTAAGACAGTAACATCAAAAAAGTCCAAGGTAAGATAAAGGCACAGTAATTTCAGACTTTCTAAAAACTTTTTTAAGCACAAGTATTGTGTTATATCTTTAAGGGTTGATTACAGTACAATGAAATAATAGGATAGTAATTCTGAATAATTTTAATAATATCTTTAAAGGGGTGCATCAGGATCTTATAATTGATTGAATACATTAGTTTGAACTCGTAAGGCATTGAGCCATGAAGAGAATATGATCTTGACTGTATTTGTTATCAACAATTTAGAATGATGGTCCCAAATTCAAAGAACAGTCCATTCTAGAATTATAGCGTTTTAAGGTTTAATACCTTGTTTTCAGAACTAAAGGATTCCAAACATGATTTGTAAATTTAAGGCTGCCAATTACAGTTATGTTATATGTGTATTATTTGTTTCATAAATTCGTCACATTTTATATTTTCAAGCAATATTTGTTTTTTATAAAACTGATCCAAAAGAAAAGGCAGAATATCAAAGAAGTGATGGTAAACAAGAAAATCAATGAAGTGCTAAAACCATCAAGAAACCAGGATATAAATGGATGGATTTTCAAAATTAAATGGATAATTTGTCACTAAAGGAACCTTATGGGCATTCTTGATATATTGACCTTTTTCAAATTTTATTTGTATGTGTTGAACAAATTAAAAATAAAATGTATTCTTATATTCTGTAATATTTGCTTCAATTCTTGGTCTGCTGTATTATGCCTGGGAGGTGTCCGAGGAATCCTCCTCAGACAATAAGTCCTAGGAATCCTGGAATGATATGTCCTAGAAATCCTCAGAATGCTTGAAAACCATGGACATGTCCGAGGATTCCTAGGAAACCTGGGATTATTGGTTACAAAAAACCTTAGAAGTCCGAGGTCAACCTCAGATGTTTGAGAATAAAAACCCTGGACATCGGTATAAAAAACTTTTGTCCTTTGGACTATTACCTCAGAAAGTCAGCAACCAATACTCCAAGGTTTTTCCTAGGATAATTTGTTCAAGATTTCCTAGGAAACCTTGGAACATGTATAGTCGGGGCTTGCCCCCTGGGCAATTGAAAAAAGTATTATGCTTGCTCCCTGGGCAATATTATTGGACACATACTGTACTACAGCTTCAATTTTTGATGCAAAACCCCCAGGAAATACCATAGGAAGCGAAAACATTATCTACAGATAGATAGTAAGAGAGAATAATGAGAAATAGAGGGTTAGTTTCCTTGGAAATGAAGAGGTTTTGATCTGCTGTCCATTTGGAAAGGGAGATAATAGATTAAGATTTTCCCATTTAAATAGCAACTATAGGAGGGTATAAATAAATTCCCAACACTTAAAAGGACTGGAATACACAATGTATAATATTGTAGATCTGCTTTCAGGAGACTATCCAGGAACATTACATATCACAGATCTGCTTTCAGGAGGCTAATGTATCCATTTACATAAAAAGCAAACTCTGGCATAACTTAACAACAGTTAATGACACTTCAAGATTCAGTTAAGTGAAGGCTGGGGCACAAATTCATTCCAGTGCTAAACATCACTTTGTCTATACCCCACACATTCAAACTGGCTCTTAGTACGTAAGTAGCTTTGATCTATTGGCTTCCTCCATTGTTATACACAGACTGTAGATATTTACGAGTGCTAGATCTGATCACTATGGGACGATTTGTTCTAAATGCACACTTTATTGCCCTCCTGCAGATATATTCTGTGTCATGTTGTAAATTTGTATCTCTTCTGGTAAGAACTGCAGAGACACAAGTTGAAATGTTAAAGTATATGTGAATGACTGCCTCATAAATTATCTGCTAGAATGTGTTCACAAAGTGCAAAGTAGTTGAAAATGTGTCACAAGATTAATGTCCCACAGATGTACCTTCCCTGTATCATAAACCATGCCATGATGTAACTTTCCTGTACTATAAACCATGCTGTGATGTACCTTCCCAGTATGTAAATAATGCTATAATGTACCTTCCCTGTACAAGCTTCTAAAACCTATGGTCCCTTTAACATAAAAACTGTCACACCAAATCACATTATTTCTGTTGTTGATAATGTAAACACCACCATCATCATTGCTGACATGGATATTAAATAACACTGTAGGATTTCAAACTTGGATAATTTATGTTTAATGGATTATAAGTGGTCTCATAATGTAATGAATATATACTCCATTGGAAATGTACCAGTGATCCAGGTCAAATTTCCTACAGACTTTGGCTGCTCCTAAACCGAGTCACTGATGATCCAAGCAAAACCTTCTTTGCCCATCATGATATTAATGATACCCTTTGCACATCTGACATCATTTTTAAGTGAAGGCATTGCCAAGAAATAATCAGTTACTTAAGAGAAAATGAGCTCATTCATGGCATTATGTCTTGTTACAAGGTCTTCACAGGACCCACTTTGACTCTTAAACTATGAAAATGCATAAAACTTGTCAGAGGTGTGGTTAACATTTATTATTTTATTTACCTTTTTCCTTTCATCTCAATCTCTGTAACAGATCTTTCTTATGTATTAATTTACACAAACAGATTACTGTTTCCAGGGGTTACAAGCTGTCATTTGTAACCAGACTTTTCATAACCACTCTTTCTTCTGGGTAATTTGAATGTGATTTGAAAAAATAAAACATTTTGGTGTTACCATCTGTCATTTATTACCAGATCCTTTTATCTGAGCTTTCTTACACAATAATGTAAAGGAGACTTGAATGCACTGTAGCAATTTCTGGGACTACAAGCTGTCATTTCAGACTAGATTCTTCATAATGTATCTTTCTTGCACAATAATTTAACCTGAATTACCACTTTTTGGAGTTACCAGCAGTCATTTATGACCATATTCATCATAACTTATCTTTCTTATACAGTAAATTAACTTGAATTACCACCTGAAGTTACCAGCAGTCATTTATGACCCAATTCTTCAAAACACACACACTTTTTATACAGCAACTTCCCTTGAATTACCACTTTCTGGAGTTACCAGTAGTCACTGATGACCAGATTTTTTATTCAAAGATCAAATGTATTATGCATTTATAATTTACTGACTTCTACTGTGTGCCCACTTGTCCCAAGAGATCATTTTTGCTGGCAAAATGGCAGTCTCTCAAGGCAGATTCTACTGTATCCAACAAACATGAATTGCTTCTTAAGTGACAAATAAAAAAGTGCAAATATTGTCTACAGTACACAGCAGGATGTATTAGGTTTTGCACTTACTAGAACTGCTGAATCTAACTTTGGTTGCCAGTGTCAACATTTCATAAAAAAAATCTGCACCAAAGCCAGATTGCAAGAGCCAATCTGCAGATTCAATATAACTCACTGCAATTGGTGCAAAAATCTGCACCAAAGCCAGATTGCTAAAGCCAGTCTGCCAGTCCACAGATTCAATACAACTCTGCAATTGGGGCAATAATCTGCAACTTTGGTATGCTTTTCTTTTACTGTCTCACTTTCTTGTCTTTCCATTTTCTGTGTGGTACATACATGCTAAGCATAATTGGTGCAAAGTTTGCCAAACAGAAAAAAGGACAGATTTAATGATATGTTTGTGTGTGCAATTAACATGAGAAATAAGCTGTAACCTAGCAACTGTAATCATTATCATGTATTTCTCAAAATTTATTGCATTAACTAACAATTTAAATAATTACCTTCATTTTTATCTGTTAATAAGAACCTTCATTTTAATCCTGCAGAATCTTAAGGTTAATGGAACATATACCTGAAGATGATGGCACTACACATATAGAGTTTAGATTTGGGACCAACCTTGGTTAATTAGGTTGAGTAAAGGATTATAAGTCTGCAAATTTTTGTGTTTTAAAAAATTTCCAGCTCAAAAACAGCTTTAAAAAATCATTTGTAGATTTCTTATATCCATTATTAGAAAAAATAAATCATCTTGAGGTAAATTAAAATAAATATATCCAGGTTTTAATTAAAATCTTAGTCCCCCCCCACCTTTCAAGAAAATTAAATGATCAGTCTTTAAGTCATGTTAAACTGAATACTTGTATAACTTATGTACTAAACAAAATCAAATCAAATTTGTTTTGTATAGCACCTTGTACTTTCAGTCATAAATATGCATGCCAAACACAAATCAGTTCTGAACAATTTAAATTACCTGATTTAAGTATGTCTAATCCAATTCTGAGAGACATGGGTTTCAAAATCAAGATACAAGTTTATAGAAACAGATCTCTTGAAACCTTTCAAAGCTGTCACATAAGCAAGGTAAAGCTGAGGTATAGATTGAGGCATTTAATCAAAACACAAGGCCTGTAGACCAAGTTTCATTGCATGTAGAGACACCAGTAGCCTCCTGTCATTGCAAGATTATCAAGTCAAAATAATATTCCAGGTTTCCTACACAATGATACAAGTACATGGAAAATATATTAATCATGCTACCTTTCTTTGAGTGCATTACTTTTTAATTTTAAAAAATTTAAAAATCTTTGTTGTAATAAAAAATTTCTCATTAAATAGGTGCAATTTCCTATGCATATTGACAGATTTATCATTTTTTGTTGAATAATGAAATAATACCACTGCAAAAAATCAGTGACAAACAGGGGTCACAACACGAGTTATATTTTATCACAAAATGTTGAAAATCCAACTTTATTAAGCTTTCAATAAATCACTTCATATCAATTTCAATTTCATTTCATTAGGTTCTTAAAAAGTTATACAGGGGAAACAAAATGAGTGAAAGACATGACTGATATGCTTTTTTGGGGTTAGTTTTAACATCACTAACACGTTACTGGCTGTTATCAAGCAAAGGAAACCAGAGACATGTGCCATTTACAAGGTTACACCACGGCAGCCCGTACATACCATATATATTTGCTTATAAGACAAGTCCAAGTGCAAACTGTACAGACCTAGACCTTTTGGTTGCATTCAATTTTGAAAAAAATTAGACTTGTTCTTGAAGTTTTTGTACTTTTTGTTATTTACTTTCCAAATTGCAAGTTTTTAAAAAGGGAGTACAGAATTTGTTCTGCTTCATAGGAAATAGGGCCTAGTTATATCCAAACTGCAATATGCCTGATCAACAGAATCCATTCACACATACAAAAAATCTTCATTGATCCATTTAAATTGCTTTTGATATGAAAGTTTGCAATGAATGGTTGTCAATATTGAATTTTTGTGATGAATAATGGTACATCTTTGAAATATAAAAATCATAAATATCATTTGATGTCCATTTTTGAAGGTCTAAGACCTTTTTGTACCAGATTTAGCCATATACACCAATTGTTAAAACTGAAAAGTCACACAGGTAAAAGCCACCTTAGTGATGAATATCTACAGGTGAAGTAGATTTATTATTGAAATATTCTATTATATATATTTTACTATTTGTTGACCATTTCATATAAAAATCATAAACATGAAACATAATCAACAAGTATTTCTTCATGAGCTAGATTAACAAGACCAGAACTAAACAAAAGGAATTCTTTTTCCATCCTGCCTTCAATGTTTATATTATTTTGACAACAAAATTGTCAATGTACATATGTAGACTCTGATTTCCCATGACAGTCACCACTCTTCAGCAAACATCTCTCATGCTGACCAGGTTTCCCTTGTGCAATTTGTTTTATATTTTACCTCCCTTCCATAGCTCTTCCTTCTCAAAAAGCCAAAATTGCACTCCATCCCACAGCCTGATGCTTGTGGGAGGATTTACTGTAATATGGAAGAAAACTGAAAGAAAAAGTCATAGTGACTTATTTTTTTAAAGTTCCTGTGGATCTACCACATAAAAAGTGATTGTACTTTCTGTTTTCTTTTTTGTTTACTTACTCAGTAACCTTTTTGTCTTGTAAATTCATATACAGTATGTTAAGACTAAAATAGTCCTACAGAAAATACGAGCATGATCATTAGAAAATTATACCAATTGTCACTTTAGAGGGCAATACGTTGAGTACAGTTACAAAGAGGGTCATCTTTGACTGGTACTATAATTGAATGCTCAGTCAAAAGCCAACTGTGAATTCATTAGAGACTTCTTCTTATTGACACAAGAAAAATGTCATTTGAAAATTAGGGAGTGGGGGCTTTCTCTTAATACACAAAGTATCTCCTTTCCGAACCTGTCACAGCATGTCACATGAAAAATATAATTTTAAACTCCCTGCCTCCAACTGTATTTGGAAAAGCACAAATTCCCCAAAATGAATCCATAACACAAGAGCAGGGTGGGAGAATGGTCTTAAACAGTTCAACAATCATCCAATTCATAGGAGTTTCCACATTTGGGGAAGATTTTAGTCCTGATTCTAGATCAGCATAAACAAGCAATGGACATACTTTATTGTATAATTCATCCAGAAGAATGCACCATGTCTACACTAAATTGACATTTTGTTGGTGGTCAATCATAGTCAAGTGCAGTGTTGATCACCAACTTGGAAAATGAAAATCACTGAGAAAAAAAAAATCTGGATATATTCTCAAATTATTTGTTTACAATAGATTTGGGCATTGTCATTGTCTTTGAAAATGAAAAAAAATTAAACATGACAAAAAGCAAAAGAAATAGAAAGCAAAAAAAGGCTTGACTGAAAGTCATACAAATCTCATGTTATACATTTTTGGTAATCACTAATTAACAGCTGTTACTATTTTCCGCCAAATATTTAAAATTCATGCAAAATAAAGAGGCTAATAAGTTGTTGTTGTGCATTTAACACCATTTTCAGAAGCCAATGTAACTGGTGGAGGGAGAACCCAGAAAAACCCAGATATGAACCACTGACCCATTAGAAGCTAAGAAACTGGCAAGCTTTCCCACTTATCCCCGATTATGAACAGGCTGTGATTTTGTGATTTAGATTTTTAACGTAGCTTTAACAATATTTCAGTCATATCGCTACAATGTCTGCAGTGTGACAGTTTATAGTGATGTCTAGCAATGGGGCATCATGCCGCGGACATGTGGCATGATGTCTCTCACTCAGTCACATTATCCTGACACCAGGCCGCCCAGTCCTAACACTAACCTCTTAATGCTGAGCGCCAAGCAAGGCAGCTGTGAACAGGCTGTAATATAAGTTTTCATCAATATAAATTTACACTAATGCTTAGGCTGCAAACTACCCTTATGACTAGACCCAAACATAAATACCCATGAAAGTCAAAAATCTTCTCATCACCATCCAGAACTTTGATAAGTATGCCCGCAGTGTTTCTGTGGCCCTCTGTGTATGTCTGTCTGTGTGTGCAACTGCAAACTGCATTATGCATTGGCATATCAGGGTCCAAGTTGTTTGCTACCTGCTTTGTCCCGATAATTCTCTTTGCAGCTGGATCTGTGCTAAATTCAAGTGCTGAATGAACTTATCACAAAATCCAGTGATGAAAACCTATCTCAGTTTTTGCCCACGACTCTCTTTAAACAGGACCTAAATATTGAAGTGTCACAAATGTCTCTAGTCATCAAAATCACTCTAAAATTTGATCAGTGCTTTGTTTTAATTCATTATTCTAGTAAATAATTGTCACAGGTTTAGACTGGTTCACTGATTGATATTGCAGATGGCTGAGAAGCAGTTCAGAACTAAATGTTAATCCTCCTTGACAACAAGAAATAATTGTTTTACTGTTTGTTCTATCAGAACAAGTCCATTGTTACAAATGATAGACATCGGGTCTATAACAACAGCGAACATATTGACATTCTTTTCTACTGGTGAAAATTGTTGAAGAAAACATCAATAGATGTGAAAGGAAAGTTCAGAGTACCCCCTGGTTTGCAAATGCTTATAGACCATTTTATTTTTGCCTATTTGCAAATAGCATGACTGACTAAATATAATCAATTTTGTTCTTTCACCATCAGCCACCATATATCTTGCATGTTAAGTCAGGTCCAACTACAAACATAGACCCTGATCTGCCATTGCATAATGTGCAGGCAGATCAGCGTCTACATTGCTTGCTCTTCTGATCAGAGCTTGCTGGTATATTATGCAATGGTAAATCTTGGTACATGAAGGCCGCCATTGGATCTGACTTACAAGTGTGTATATACAGTAGTATACAGAATCAAGAATTCAATCCAAGACTATAGTGTTTTTGAACCATTTAAAGGCTACATTTGAAACCAGGATGATTGGCAATGAGTTTATAATTTGATTTCTAAAAATATCACTATGTAGAGCCCTGAAATAATAAAACCTTAACATTATCTGAACTCGTCAGGGGGGATATAATGGGAATAGCAGAGAGATTTGAAACTCAAATATTATCCCAATTTGTAGAAATCTGACAAGGTAATCACCCAGGAATGGGTAATATGGGATTTGCCAGGTAATATGCAGAATCTTCTCTCTGTATGTGAGTATTGCTGCTATCACAGACACAATTCAACATCCCTGTGTGCTTGACCCCTTGCCTTTCAACCGTCCCACTCCTTTCACTTCGTCTTCCACATAAATGTTTGTATATGAAAACTCTGACCACAATGCAAAAGGTATAGCAACTTCATACAGATCTTAACAATTTACAACCCCACCCCACACACATGCACATGCTGTTCCTCCAACCATCCACCCACACACCCAAGTAAACAACAATTCACCCTGCGGCTCTGACCTTTGGGACAAGGTTCATTACCCCAACTTAAGTGAAACATACACCAATGGTTACAAGTCTAATGTCTTTCTATAAACATGTAATAGCCCCTTAAAAAAATCTATAAGATAAATGATACTGAACTTGACCTCCACATTAGCAATGACAATAATATCCCAAAGTAAACATCTTTAGTTTGCTTGATGACAATTCATCCATGGCTATAAGAGACACTACTGACAGACCCAAAAACTTTAACCATTGACTACCCACCTGAAATTTAAATAATTGTTCCCTGTGCCCTTCATCTCCAAAGTCTTGGCCATCAGTCTGTGGGGATATTTTATCTCCACCCACCCCACCCCCAACCAACTGATTTTGCATTTGTTGGCAATGTCTGATCCTGATCCACTGATGAAAATTGGAGATACTCCATTTAAAAATTTGTTTACAAAAATATTTATGACATGAATGGAGAGATGCAAGATGTGACCATTATGATAAATCCATTGTGAAGGAGCAAGACAAACAAGATGACCCTTAAATGGACTGACAATCTACTGGGCAAAAAGAATTTCCTGGAATTCAATATAAGACCATTTCTTCCTTTTCAATGTCAAGTGTTGCAACCATCTCTGACAATCTTCAGCAATAACAACATTTTCAAATCAGCTGTTGTGGTGGACATATTGGACTTTAGATTGGCACAATTTCCATTTAGACTAAGTAGATATCATCAGGAGTCATCTGGTCAAAAACCCTATTTTATAATGATCATCCATTCAGGGGAAGTAATGACAACAATATTTTCATTACAGCCATACTGGATGTACAACTGGCACCATTTTCATTTAGGACTAACTAGGTATCAAAAAGGTCTATTGGTGAAAACCCCATCTGGATATAGCCATCCATTTGGGAGTAGAAATAACAATACTTTCAAGATAGCCACCACGGTGGCCATATTGAGGGTTAATCATTTTCATTTAGGACCAAGTAGACACCACATGAACTCTTCTGATGAAAACCTCATGTCAAAATGACTTTCCACTTAAGAGAAACCAAAGCAAGATTTTCAAGATATCCATATATTGGACTTCAGATTGGCATCATTTTAATTTAAGATCAACGAAACACTGTAATGCTTCTAGTGAAAACAAAATGATAAAATTAGGATTCATTCAGGAACAGCAGTGACGGCAAGATTTTCAATCTGGCCATTGTGGCTGTCATATTAGACTCCGTATCAACACCATTTTCATCTAGGACCAAAAGGAGGCATCATAAGAAGTCTTTTGGTGAAAATCCCACATTAACAAAACTTTCTGTTCAGGAGGAGAAGCAATAAAAAGATTTTCTTGATGGCTTCTGTGATGGCCATCAATGACCAGGAAAGTAAACAATAATACGGTGCCATGGTTTCAGAACACCTGACATGATATAGTTTTAATTTGGTTTCAAGAAATCAGAAGCTTTACTAGTCACTAATAATCTTATATGCAACTTTTTTCTTTTGATGTAACTCAATGTGGTGGTTAACAACAGTTTTGCTGCAAGATTGGTTTCAGTGCATTTATCACATTTAACAGCTGCTGTCTGACATGTAATATGGAGCCCCATGTGGTCAAGTGGTCTAAAGCGTTCACCTTTCAAATCACACACACATCTCACCCGTTTCCATGCAAGTTTAAATCTTAACTATAAATATGTGTAAACAAGCTTACCAGTAGCTTCCCATGTGCAGATGGTTCTTCCCAGTTTCCAACTCTACCAAATTATACTGACTGCCATCTATGGCCAATCATGTGCCAAAAAATGGCATTAAACCCCACAAAACAAAACAAAAAGCTGAGAGGACTGCATTTTAAATGGGAGTGTCCAAAATGAACTAATGCAACTGACTGATTAAGATGCATTTGCTTTTCCATATGGATACAAAAAGTTGGAGTGAAGTTGCAATTGTTAGACTCCCAAATTGACAGAATTTTGTGGAATCAGACCATCCAACTACTACTTGTGGTTTATGGTTACTCTCTTTTTGTGGTATCAGTGTCCAACCACTACTTGTGGTTTATGGTTACTTTCTCTTTGTAGTATTCAACAGTCCAACTGCTACTTGTAGCTTATGGTAACTTTCTTTTTTGATGGTATCAAACAGTCCAACCATTACTTGTAGTTTATGGTTACTCTTATTGTGGTATCATCAGTCCAATCACTACTTGTAGGTGGTGAAGGCAACATCTGGTTTAAATTTTATCTTTTATTTTATTTAAAAATACTTGGAAAAATTCCATATCTTGAGTCTCTCGGATGAAATTGGTCTTTTCATGTCAATTTTTAGATTCATATCGATTGAATCTGGAGGCCTGTCACTGTCTATGAATTAATAACACTGAACACTGTTGGTGTTTTCTGACTGCATCAAGTTTTTTTTTTTAAAATGGTGATAAATTTGTTACAAGGTGTTTTAAGTTCAGGGGATGGGAATATTCCAACCTGATTCAATTTCATACTTTGCCTTCGGCTCAAAGCGAAATGGAATCCAACAAGTTTTAATTCCCACCTACCCTAGAAAGATAGGTAACTAAAATAATCAAATTTGTATTTTAACATTTCTCACAGTCAGATAAATTAATAGTAAAAATCGCAGGTGATTTATTATGCACTATGTGATGGCCAATCTGGTACAGTGCAGTTTGCAGCTGGACTTGACTTGTGAGTACATACAATACAAAAGATGTTCACAGGCAGATCTGGATCGCTGCAGTTCGTTCGGAGTAATAGGTAGAATAATCATATAGACCCTGTTCTGCCGGCTATTTTGTTTGCAGTTACACTTGACTTAAATATAATTATATATGGCAGTAAGGATTTTGGTTCCTTTTATGTTTTTCTGCCTTAATTCATATCTGATGTTTTTAACTTTTCGACCAACATACACAAACAATATAGAGAAAGCTAACCTGAAGCTAATTTCGTACTAACGCTTAGGACTTCATGAGCAGACTGATTTAATCTCTACTGACTGTTAACATTGCTCGATGGAATGGTGAGCGATGTTAACAGATTGTCCCAGATATGTGGCAGGTTGTTCAGCATTGGTCTGTACATACGGATGTAGATAAATTCCTTAACCACCCGCAATGGGAAACAGAACATTGAAAGTGAGATTTAATGCACATAGAAGATGAAATTCAAGCTTGCCTGAAGTATCACGGCACATCCACAATGTTTGCCCTGGCCATTCTGTAACGTGGAACTCAGCAAAACTCTGATAGAGAAGAAGCCTGGTTTGAGCGGGCGGTTAAAGAATTGACTTACATCCGCATGCACAAACTGATGTTGAACAGGGATGGGGGCCATTACAACCTGCCGCATATTTGGGACAATCTGCTAACATGTTAAATAAATGAATAATATTACTATGTGATTAAAATTAAGCTTTCACCAAAGTTTTCTGCATTGAGTGTGATTTTCCTCTTTATGGTTTTAGGGTTATTAGAGTTACTGGCTGTCCACATGATCTGATTAAAATTCATTTTAGGTCAATGCTAGAATGCACATCCCACCATAACCCACCTGAGCTTGTGGAAAATTGGTATTGTAGACATCAACATGTATCCACGTAACTAGTAACACGATTCTGTGGCCATCTGTACTTGAGAAAATGACCACATCAATGAAGTATACAAAAATTTTAAATTGTAGTAAATGAACCTGTGGATGGATGGAAGTCTAAGCATATGGACAACAAAATGACCACTATGTTCAGCTGCTTCCAAGGTGAGCTCAACCATAATTGGCTATCAATGTTTTGTAAAATCTTATACACATTTGCTTTCATATGAAAGGAAAACCAGTCCACATCTCATTCTTAGGTGAAAATAAGATCCTTAGTAAACTGAAAACCTCTAAAAGATGACAATTTCACCTAGCCCCAGGGGATTTTAGTCATGAGGTATTTCTCAGTATTTTTAGTTTTAAAGTACTTTGGATGAACCCCAACAAGATGCAGGTTTAGAGAATCAAGGAACAACTGTAATTATAATGAGAAAACTGAAGTACCATACATACTCATTTATGAGTCAATCAGCACACTGCACACACCAAGAACTGCCATTGCATAATATGCCAGCAGATCTGAGTCAGTGCAGTTTGTTAGGAGTAATCAGCAGAACAAACAAAATAGACTCTGATCTGCAGGCTGTTGTTGTCGTTGTTGTTGTGGGGTTTAATGCCATTTTTCACCACACGATAGGCTATACATGGCGGCCAGTATTAATGATGGAGGAAGAAACCAGGAAATCCCTGGAAAGAACCACCAACCCACGAGAAGCTACTGGCAAGCTTTCTCACATATCCACATTTGCCGAATCCTGGACTCGAACCCACGCAGACAGAGGTGAGATGGCAGTGATCCGTAACGGACAGCGCTTTAGACCACTAGGCCACTCGGGGCCCCTCTGATCTGCAGGTAGCTTATGCTACAAAGATTAGAATCTGTGTTGCTTGCTGTTTGATTCAACTTATAAGTAAGTATATAGTGCATATGAAAATCCTGAAAATTTTACTTGTACCTGGACAAATAATCTATATAAGAGATAAAAGCTGCTTGTCTAGGACAAAAATTACTCGTCCAGAAACTGTTAATAGACCTGAGTGATTAAATCCCATACAAAAGACAGTATTAGGTTTCTGAAATAGGGATTGACACATGTGCCATTCAATTGACATTTAATAATTTGAAACTCAGCTCTTAAAACAATATTTTAGAAAAAAAAATCATAATTTTATGGTATTTTCAATTTACTAAATTTTGGCCAAAGAAGGTCTCCAAAGAATGGGGTATCTCAAAAGCTTTAATGAATCCCACTGCATCTTATTTGAAAGAAACTTAAAGAGAAAACACAGACACCGAATTTACTCGTAAACATTTACCTTGCCATCACCATAAATCATATTATTCTCTTTAGTTCTTTTGACCTGTGAAAGTGTTGATAACATGTTAGGTGAGGTCCTTAACTTAGAAATAAAAGGTTATCACATGAAGATCTTGAAAGCTCTGAACAGAATTCTCAATTTCCATGACCATATTACAAGAGTACCCATACCTTATTGTGCAGATAAATAGAACTGCATAAAACGAGATCAAATAATTCATAGTTAATATTACTTGTGCAATGGCAAGGTTTTCACTTCTCAACAAAACCCACTACAATGTGATTCAGACGGTACTTCATTTTTCATTTGATTGACTTAACAACCAAATGGCAAAGAACTGATCATCTGATAACACAAAGCTTTAATAATCCTGACAAGTTATTACAATGTGTGTGACCATTTCCCAATTAACTTATCCTGAAAAGCTTTTGTAGTTTCATTGTAACAAGGTCCATCCCACACAGTGTAAACTCACTGAGTACTGTATCTACTCAAGTTGACTCCAACTGCAAACTGCAGAGATCTAGATCAATCAATGCATAACAGGCTAGCAGATATGGGTCATTGCAATTTGATAGGGGTAAGCAGTAGAACAAACACAGAGGCTGATCTTAGAGTGTATGCTTTTCTTTGCAGTTGGAGCCAACTCTTATGCAAGTATATATGGTAGTACCATTTTTCTTTTTTTTTTATGTATGGCTATACGACTATTTTATAAAGGTCTCAGAGGATTTGAGTGTCATGCAGCCAACAATGTCTACATTATGAATCTTAAATTATTTTATCCAACAAGATTAATTTTGCCACATTCAAAGAAGCATAATTGGGATTTAAAGCAGAGAGCACTCACATCCAATCTGCACTGCATATTAACAAAAAATAGTGTGAAGGTATAGGACTGTATACTAGACCCAAGGTATTAACAATCCCATTAATATGATCAGGCTAGCCCTTGTTTACACACTGAAATATTAACCTACAGCCCAGTCAATCATAAAGTTTAATGCTTGTTGATATCACAATAGATTGCCCTTACTTCTGATATACATGTCCAATACTACTAGCAAGGAACTGTAATGAACTGTTTACCACTGTAATTGATACACACTAGGGGGGTACTAACCTCCAGTTTAATTCACAGCACAGAGCAAATACATACCTGCATTTGATTTTCTACTGCTCAGGTTTCATTAAAACAAGAGTCCCTTGATGGCACTGAAACTCTACTTGCTGAAAACAACTTCCAGATATTCAAAATAAAACCGTTTCTTTCTTTTAAATAAAACCGTTTCTTTTAACTGTGGAGTACTGAAAACAGCTTTCATATTCTTCAGGGACCAGAAGATTTTCAAATTAGCTGCTGTGGTGGACTTTGGATATCAACTAGGCACCACTTTGATTTAGAGCAAACAAGGCATCATTAGAAATCTTCTGGTGGAAACCCGATGTTGATATGACTTTCTGTTCTGTAGAAGCATTGATAACAAGATTTTCAAGATGGATGCCATGGTGGCCAAATTTGATATCAGACTGTCACCATTTCAGTTTACTACCATCCAGACATCATACAAAGTCTTTTGATGCAAGCACAATGTCAATATGACCAGCAACCTAAAGTTTCATGGCAATCATGTAAGTAGTTTAGGAGTAGCTATAGCAAAATTGTGCTAACTGAGGGATGGATGACAGACAGTTGACCATCCTACAAGCTCTTCTTGCCAACGGCCATAAAAGCTACAAATGTTGACAAAGATGTATTCCCTATTTTGCTTGTAAGATATCCCTTTCTGAAAAACTTAATCTGATAAGTCTATACCTGGAAACAAAAGATATTGTCCTTTGTGTTTAAATAAAAATATTTACCATAACAAGCAAACCAGCAATTTACTTTGTGATCTTGACCTGTGACCCCTGGATCCATCCATAAGGAAGCTCAAGGACCTCTAATGAATCTGGCTCAAAGACTAATGCCTATCTATAAATACATTATGCAAGTTTTTTCCCCAAAATACCTTAACAAACCTACCCTTGTGACCTTGACTTCTGACCTCCATCAGTAACAATATATTATACCCAATGGCAAGCATCTTTACTAAATGTGAGGACAATTCATTTACCACAACAGATGATAGTACTGTTAGGTCCAAAAATTTACCTTTTGACCACCAAAATTTATATTTAAACAATTTCTCACTGTAACCTTGACCTTTGACTTTTCTGGCCTTCAATCTCTAAGATTTTCACTGCTAGTGAGTATGTGGGCTAAGTCTGATAATGATCATCTGATGAGAATGCTATTAGCCTTAAAATGTTAACATGGGAGGGATATCAGACATACATTGTGACTTATGCCTAACCTTTGCATATTCATTGCATATAAGACAATAAAAGATACATTAAAGATACAACGGTAAATGGCACCCACTCAGTGGGCTAGGAATCATTGGAGCTGAATCCTTTCATGCAGTGTACTCCATTGATTGCTTTCTACATTTGATAACCACTGCTATTTCTCATCATCATGTCTATTTGTATGTAACATACACTCACATGGGAATTACACAGACTCATTAAGTGCCATCATACAATACCATGGATGATCATAATCTGTGATGTTTGCTTAAAATCATAAAAAGACTCTGTAAATCTCAAAAATTTTCACATCAATCTTAAGTCTGGAAGTGGATGGACCAACAGACAGCCAGACATGCACACAGATGCCAAAGTAATCTCTGTGTTAAGCTTCCACTATTGCAGGCTTGATGATAAACTGAATAAGCTGCATAAACTCTGTTCTGCCAGCCCATAATGTGATAACAAATTTGGGGTCTATCTGTAAAGAGGCTGTTCTGCAAGCCCATAATGTGATGACAAATACAGTCTACCGACATCAACTCTGTTCTACTAGTCCTTAATGTGATGACAGATCTAGTTCTATCTGCACTGACTCTGCTCTGTCAGCCCTTAATGTGATGACAGATTTGGTTCTGTACTGCTAAAGCTCAAGTGCACAATGATCACAAACAAATATGTTGGTTGAAATTTTGCTAGAAATTCTACAGGCCAAAATTGCCAAGCACAGTTTTGTTTTGCTGGTAATTCAACAGGACAAGATGGTGAAGCATTGGGATTTTTGCTGGTAATTCAGCAGGACAAGACGGTGAAGCATTGGGATTTTTGCTGGTAATTCAACAGGACAAGATGGTGAAGCATTGGGATTTTTGCTGGTAATTCAACAGGCCAAAATGACCAAGTATAGGGCTTTTATATGCAGATCAACTCTGTTATAAAATGTTATGACACATGCAATGATAGACCAACTGCATTGAGACACCTGCTTTCAGTTGTCAAATGGGGTCATCAATCAAGACTGTATTACCACTGAATTTCAATACACATTCAGATCAATAAAGGTGTAATAAATTCACTAAAGAATACTGCTTTTTTTAAGTGTACAGAGAAACCTATAAATAAATGCATTTAAGAATGCTGCTTTTTTAAGTGTATAGAGACACCTATAAATAAAGGACACTAAAGAATACTGCTTTTTTTAAGTGTACAGAGAAACCTATAAATAAAGGACACTAAAGAATACTGCTTTTTTAAGTGTATAGAGACACCTATAAATAAAAAACACTAAAGAATACTGTTTTTTTTAAGTGTACAGAGAAACCTATAAATAAAGGACACTAAAGAATACTGCTTTTTTTAAGTGTACAGAGAAACCTATAAATAAATGCATTTAAGAATGCTGCTTTTTTAAGTGTATAGAGACACCTATAAATAAAAAACACTAAAGAATACTGCTTTTTTTAAGTGTACAGAGAACCCTATAAATAAATGCATTTAAGAATGCTGCTTTTTTAAGTGTATAGAGACACCTATAAATAAAGGACACTAAAGAATACTGTTTTTTTTTAAGTGTACAGAGAACCCTATAAATAAATGCATTTAAGAATGCTGCTTTTTTAAGTGTACAGAGACACCTATAAATAAAAAACACTAAAGAATACCGATATTCTTTTTTTAAGTGTACAGAGAAACCTATAAATAAAGGACACTAAAGAATACTGATATTCTATTTTTAAGTGTACAGAGAAACCTATAAATAAACGACACTAAATAATACCAATATTCTTTTTTTAAGTGTACAGAGAAACCTATAAATAAAGGACACTAAAGAATACTGCTTTTTTAAGTGTACAGAGAAACCTATAAATAAAGTCTCTAAAATTCCTATAAATCATGGACACAAAAATTCCTCCTTCATGGGCAAGTGTCTTGCATGTACCAATGAAAAACTAAGTACACCTAACAAAAGAGGTTCATCAATGATGTCCGCTATTAGGTGTCCTTTGTATAAAAGTGTCTTTATTGTGACTTGTGTAAAATTCAAATATAATTAATTCACTTTTAAAATACACAACAATGACTTACAAGCAACAACTCAGTATCTAAATAGAGTAAATAAGTACAAGTATTTACGTCATATAGTTCTGTTATTTATAACTTAATTACTATATATTAAGCCCCACACAAATCATTGATCTGAGGTCTGTTTTCTGTGTTATATCCAACATATACAATCAGATCCCAAAGATCACTAAACATTATTTGTAACATCTCATATGAAAGAAATATACTACCCATTATAATGTCATGTGGGCAGAGAATTAGAAACATTCTTTTGATGTAAAATTGACTTGTTTTTTTTTATTTTACTGAAGATAATAACCTACTGGATTAAAAGGGAGTGGATGAGGGGATCTGATAACCACCACCTAGCACCACTGACACATCTAACATTTCAAATTTACTGTTTAAATTACATAATGATACATGACCAGAACTTATGACATGCTATTAACATCTTAATCTAAATGCTGTGACCTCACTTGAAAGCACAGCCAACTTTCTACTTCTCAAGGTTGGTATCTCAATGTATTGTAGAGAGGGGAGGAGGAGGAAAAGGCAGAGGAGGATGGGACTGGCAGGAGTGAAATAGTGATCGGGTAAAGCCTAAAATACTTTATTCGTGCAATGACATGGCAACTCTACAAACTGCCTGGCTCAAAATCCATAGGTCCCAGGTTCAATACCTGCCCAGCCAGCTCATGTCAGGTATGTAGGATTTATCTTGTGGAAAAGAAGGCACTCAACTGCCATTTCCTCAGACTTGTAAAGTCAATAATGTGCTGAAAGTGACAATAAAACCATCCAAAACAAGCAAACAAAGCCTGTCAAATAAGTCATTGCTGTATACCCTCTTTCCTATTGTAATACACACTGTACACAAAATTTCCAGTGCAATAACTCTGAAAAGCCTATAATACATGGCTACTGCAGGCCACCAATGTACATGATATTTACACCATTTATCATACAGAGGAATATTAATTACTCATATCTGAATATTACCATGAGTTCATTAAGACTCTGCCTGAGTAGAGATCTAGTCTTAGTCAGTTCTCAAAAATATATGCAGAGAAACAAATATGAAATACAGAAATATGATGCACAATTTGTGAATGATGATGCATCAAGATTTCAAACCTAAAATTTGATTTCAAGTTCAAAACTTTACATGGTAATATGGCTCACAGAACAAGAAAAAAGGACAAGCAACAGATAAGTCATACAGTTCACAGCCCAAGAATTAACTAGTAATACAGTCATACAGCTCATTACCCAAAAACTGACAACAGGTATAGAGTTCATAGATTAAGAATAAACTAGTACAAACAGACATACAGTTCACAACCAGAGAATAAACCAATAACATTTGCACAGGTTATAACTTATTAAAAAAAACAGTTACTTTAGTCATACAGCTCACAACTTGATCAACCAGTATTAATCATACAGCTAAGAATAAACTAGTCAACGATAGCCGTATAGCTCATAGCAGAAGAAAAAACTACTAACAGATAGTCATAATTTCAGATTGTGCCCCATCTGTATTCTAAGTTAAGTACCCAACAGACTCATAAAAAAAATCCAGTGCCTGAGAAAACACTGGTCATGCTGATGAAATGTGAATTTTAATTTCAAATTGTTCAAAGACTTGTAAATTAATATTTATCCCCATGCATCGCCTACTTACCGCACTTCTATCGAAAGCAGTAAATTCTGTTTACAAAGTGAAACATGTAACCTATGAATGAAGAACAGATTGCCTGGGTAACTTCTAATTAGTGCTCATATGGCTTTAAATATACACATGATTCTACCTACAGTAGGACAAAAGTACTGTTTTTAAGGCTGTCTACTACACATACCATTTTATAGTTGGAATCTACCTCTTTTGAACATTAACAGATGTTTTATTTAAAATTAAAAGAAGAAAGGAAAAAAAACCCAGTAATTTCACCAGGCTACTGTTACAGCAGTCATTGTGACTGGTGTGTGGCTGAGTATTCAGATTAAGGCTAACATGTCTACACAACAAGCTGTTACCTGATTACCTTATATTTGTAATCTGGAAAGTTTATGCCAAATGTGGGATTTTTTTAAGGTATTATAAGTTTTAAAAAAACAAAAGGTAATCCATGGTTGCTTTTGAGTCTGTTATTAAAGATAAGCAGTCTTTAGGCAGAGGTGTGACAATTATAAAGCAACACTCCTTGTTTCTTTTCCTTCTTTTTTTTTTCTTTCTCTGTTCACAAAATGCATTTCCCTAAGGTTCCAAATGCCAGAGTCCAGTTAAAAGTCAAAATAAACAAAATTAAGGAAAATAAATCATCTAAAAAGAAATTATGTAAAGAATAACAAATAAAAAATAATTCTGTGGTAAATATAAGGGTAGCAATCAATGAAGTAAGAAAAAAGCAGCTCCAACCTCCTTGTATTGTAACCATTGATGAATTTCAAGTCAGGTTAAATGGTAAGACAGTACACAGCAAGATCTACTAACAACAAAAAGGCTGATATTGTCAATCTAACTTCAGCATCTGAGGGACATAGACATATGAAGCTACTAATGCCTGCCAGTAGGAATTATAATTATACAATAGCTGTGTCTGGGGATCTTACAAATCCTTGTCATGCAAATTATTGGTATTTATGATGATTACAGATTAGTACATTTTCTTAGGCTGCAAGTCCCATTCAGATTAAACCAATCAATTATTTGGATTCTGATAATAATTATTTAGTTGAAGAGGGAAACTCAATGTATTACTAATCTCCCTTGCACTTAACTAAGGCTCAATAAAAGAAATCGATAGCATGCAAATAACAACATACATCAAGAGTGCACAAATAACTGATGAGTCACCAAACTGAAGAATGCATCTTCTAATTAGATTATTCTTTAAAATCATTTTCTTTTGAAAACTGAATAATATTTGTAAGAGAGTAATTTGAGGTTCACAGCAAATCATTTTAAAAAGTGGGCAAAGGATGGTCAAGTTATAACAGTCTCATTTGAAAGGTTATAAAGTAAAAGTGGCCAATGTGACAGACCATCAGTTAACCAGGGTGTTTTATAAAAAGTTTAGCACACAAAAACTTTTAGGTGATTGATTTATAGCAGGCAAGTGCTAATGCAAACTGATAATTATTTGATACAAATTCAATTCATAATTTCAACATTTCTCATGCTCTTTTCATTATACACTAAACAAAAGTCCCCAGACTCTTTGGAAAGGCACATGGTGTGCATAGTAGTTTGTATTGAATGTACCACAAACAATAATTAAAGGGACAAATATGACTTGGCACACATCACTCTACAATTGAGTGGACTTGGCACTGCAGTTCTTAAAGGTTGCAGATGCCTGCTCTACATGCTAAAAAGAATTTCCAGGAATCAAAAAAAGGCTGGGTTTTTTTTGTTAAGTTTAGTTTTTTAACCAATCAGTGTTGAAGCCATCTCTCATATTCATGACAAAAAAGATTTTCAGGTCAGTCACCATGACAGCCATAATGGCAATAAGATTAGCATCATTTTCATTTAGGACTAAACAGACATCATAAAAAGTCTTTTGGTGAAATCCCATGTCTATATGACTAACCAATCTTCTGAGGTAGTGACAAAATTTTCAAGACAGCCATTGTTGCACCCACACTGTATGTAAGATTGGCACCATTTCCATTTAGGACCAACTATATATCATACAGGACTCTAGGTGATAATCTCATGTAAATATGACCATCCACTGAAGTTTGGAACAATTACGAGACTTTCATGACGGATGCCATGGTGAACATACTGGAAATCAAATTGGCATTATTTCATTTAGAAACAACTTGACACAATAAGAATTCTTCTGGTGAAATTCATGTCGATATGCCTTCCCACTTAGGAGTTGCAACAACAAAATGTTCAAGATGGCTGCCATTGTGGCCATATTGGAAGTCAGATCAACACCTTTTGCATTTAGGACCAATCATACATCATAAGAAGTCTTCGGAGAAAGCCTCATGTCAATATGACTTTCCATTCCAAGCAGGAGAAGTAGCAAAAGTAAGATTTTCAATATGGCTGCTGTGGTGGACACCAGATTGATGCCATTTTCATACAGGATCAAATAAAATCATAAACATACAACTGAAAACCCCATGTCCATACACATTCAGAAGGAGTACTGATATAGGAGATTTTCAGGATGGCTCGAGTGGTGGCCAAATTTTATGTCCAAGTGGAACCATTTTCATTTCTGATAACTTGACCTTGGGATGAATACATCTGCAATCCTCTAAGTAGTTTAGGAACATTAGCAATAACAGGCAGCAGACAATAGAAAATAGGTCATCAAATAAGGTCTTCTGATTAATGACCAGCAGATCTAAAAATTAACACTGCTGTAATTCATATGGAGTAAGTATCAACATAAAATGCTCTGATTTTCTATGATATTTGTGTTCTGGCCATAGGTCAGTTAATTGAAGGAATCCCACCTCAAAAATGGACAGCAATCCACTGGAATATTAAACAAAGAACGCTGGACTGACAGTTTATGATAGCTTTGAGGTGTTGATAGTTAATCTCGAAAAACAAGACAGTAATACACCAGCACCGGCATCATGGTACAGACAAATACAAAAATTCATGAGGCATTTAATTTATGCATACAAACTTGCCTGCCATATTCAATTGTCCATATCAAATGGTTTTTGAGCAATTATGCTAATGAGCTTCCTGGCTGGCTGGGACAAATAACCAATTTAAGATTCCTTTAACCACCCCTTCCACCCCACCACAGTATAAGCAGTGAGGGCATAAAAACTGTACACAATAAGATTTTCCCCCAGCTGAGCTGTATGGCTATATAAATGATTATAGTAAGATTATCCAACTTCAGGCTGCTAGGGACAAGTCATTAAACAGACAGGTTTCCAGACACATGTATCATACTTCAAATTGCAGTGTGATGTGCCATTAGGCAGGTTTCCAGACACATGTATCATACTTTAAGATGCATGTGATGTGCCATTAAACAGGTTTCTAGACACGTGTATCATACTTCAAGCTGCAGTGTGATGTACCATCAGGCAGGTTTCCAGACACATGTATCACACTTCAAGCTGCAGTGTGATGTGCCATTAGGCAGGTTTCCAGACACATTTATCATACTTCAAGCTGCAGTGTGATGTGCCATTAGGCAGGTTTCCAGACATGAATCATACTTAAAGATGCATGTGATGTGCCATTAGACAGGTTTCCAGACACGTGTATCATACTTCAAGCTGCAGTGTGATGTGCCATTAGGCAGGTTTCCAGACATGAATCATACTTTAAGATGCATTTGATGTGCCATTAAACAGGTTTCCACACACATGTATCACACTTCAAGCTGCAGTGTGATGTGCCATTAGGCACGTTTCCAGACACATTTATCATACTTCAAGCTGCAGTGTGATGTGCCATTAGGCAGGTTTCCAGACATGAATCATACTTAAAGATGCATGTGATGTGCCATTAGACAGGTTTCCAGACACATGTATCACACTTCAAGCTGCAGTGTGATGTGCCATTAGGCAGGTTTCCAGACACATTTATCATACTTCAAGCTGCAGTGTGATGTGCCATTAGACAGGTTTCCAGACATGAATCATACTTTAAGATGCATTTGATGTGCCATTAAACAGGTTTCCACACACATGTATCATACTTCAAGCTGCAGTGTGATGTGCCATTAGACAGGTTTCCAGACACATGAATCATACTTTAAGATGCATGTGATGTGCCATTAGACAGGTTTCCAGATGTATATATCATACTTCAAGATGCAGTGTGATGTGCCATTAGACAGGTTTCCAGACACATGTATCATACTTCAAGATGCATGATGTGCCATTAGACAGGTTTCCAGACACATGTATCATACTTCAAGATGCAGTGAGCTGCGTTAGCCGGGGCCCCGAGTGGCTGAGTGGTCTAAAGCGCTCACCATTATGGATCACTGCCATCTCACCTCTGTCTGCGTGGGTTCGAGTCTCGGGCTCGGCCAATGTGGGTATGTGAGAAAGCTTGCAGGTAGCTTCTCATGGGTAGGTGGTTCTTTCCAGGTTTTCCTGGGTTCTTCCTCCACTATTAATACTGGCCGCCATGTATAGCCTATCTTGTACAGAAAAATGGCGTTAAACCCTATAACAACAACAACAACAACAACAGCTGCGGTAGCCCAGCTGATAGAGCTCTGGACTCATAATCCAAGGGTCACAAGATCAACAAATTTCATTTATTGTAAAGCATTTTCCATTTGTCTCTAAATGTTTAAAGAGATTACTAAAAGATCATTTAAATGAGTTGAAAAATAATATTAACAACTAATCTAATGGGGAAACTCGGATCAGTATCAGTTATTAGTTTGAGAGGAAAAGGCCAGGTGATACAGATGAATATCAAGCCATAAATAAATGTCCCAGATAGATGTTGTCCTCATCTTTGCCAAGCCATTGTTACAGAAAATGTACAGTACAAAATGAATACAATTAGTTGATAGCAACAATTGCATTCGATTTAAAACACTAATCTCTTATTGATAGACCTATCCACAGCATATTAATGTATTTTGTGATGATGTCGGTAACCAATACTGATGAAACCAAATGCCAATTTTCTACTCAGAATCTGTTTACCAAATCAGAATCCTGGTCAGTAAAATTTGAAGCAAATTATTTTGATTACTTTTGATTACTTCCAAAATTAGCTATTAAGCCTGTGAAACACTGCCTAACCATAGCAATTTCACTAAGCATTACAATATCAGCACAACCGGTCATGCCATCCAAACTCTTCTTTACAATGCGAGCTAGAGGGCTGAATGTCATTTTCTTGCCATGTCAAAAAGATCAATTTTAAAATGTCTGAAACCAGACTTCATCCAGTACTGGCAATAAATGAAATAAGATTAACAGGCAAACAATAAAAACAATACCAGCAAAAGGAAATAAAAAATTATATTTTATGGCAACAGTACCAGCAATCAAAATTTTAAAAGTTTAAAAGCTGCTATGTCCTTTCACAATTGACTGAAATCTTTCAGGCCTATATTTTCCCAATCCAACACTGCCAAGTAGACTGGGTAAATCTTCTTACTGCAGAATTTGATTTCTTTTATAAAGTCAGAATTCTAAGGCAAGGGAGTCCACTTATGTAAACACTTGGGACAATATGCAACTCCTGATGTGCTTCAAGTCCCTGTGGCAAATCATGGAGGTGTGTATTACATTGCACCAGGGTAAATCTTTAAAAACTACCGAGATTCCCATCTTATAACTAAGTATACATTTATTAAACATTAAAATTATAAGCGTCGCTAAGTATTCATATAGGCACATCAGCACATGAAAGATTATATGCTGTCCCAATTGAGAGTAAAATCACCTTCCCCAGAGAAAAACTATGTTGGCCTGAACTTGATATATTCTGGCTAGGATTTGAACCCACACACTTCCTGTTGCAATTCCAGTGCCCCAATCAATAAGCTTCTGCAGCGCTCCTGATCATAACTGAGAAAAGTGCAGGAATGTGTAGTTATGCTGCTGAATTCAAGTTTTACTTACTTCATCTGCGCTTTTAATAACAAACAAGAAAAGGAAATATCAGACCTTTAGTACAGTAAGTGATAGTAACTAATTAGGAACATACACGTATCAAGTATAATGAAGTGGTAACTCTGACAATGTCCTTTTCCTCCAGTATATTTCTGGAAGTCAAAACATGGGTCTCCTTTCAACTGAGAATTCATTATAGTCAGGTATGTTACTAAAGAAATACTAAAGAGCAGATTTATTTCCCTTAAACAGAATATTTATAAACTACCATAAAAACTTTGGCTAAAAGATGTTTCCAGGACAAAAAGTTTCTGAATTAACAGTGAACAAAATTTTTTAACTTGCTTTAAAATTTAGTTTTTATTTTTATTTCACAGTTTGAACTGAATCCAGTTTTACTTAAATAACACACAGTGACTGCAACATGACATGCATCATCCTTCATAATCAGACTGGTGGTGCATTATAAGAAAACTTGGTTTGGTTATTGGTTACAATATGAGAGTTTATTTTACTGGAGGTGGGGAAATGCCTTTTTTCATCACATTATAGGCTATACATTGCAGCCTAATCTGGTGGAGGACAAACCCAGGAGGACCACAGGAAGAACCATTCACCCACTGGAAGCTAATGGAAGGCTTTCTTACATAAACCATGTGGCCAAACTTAGAATCATAATCACAAAGATAGAGGTGAGATACATGAGTGATCTGTACATGCATGTGCCTTAGACCCCTCAGCCACCCCACCCCTATATGACAAGCCAAGCCCAATGCACAAAACAAAGGTTACCTGTTGCAACTCCCCCAAAAAGCAAAGAACATATTTAACCATTTCTTTTAACTTCAACTCCTTTACTTGCTAATATTGGTATGACAATCATCAAGATGACATTAAATTGTATCGGGCGAACTTTTATTTCACCTGGCTACAAAGTAAGTTGCATAAGGGCAGCATTAATGACCCCATAAAGATCATCAAGCCTAAATAACCTGGAATAATTCAAGCCCCATGTGCCAAGGGCCACATTTATCCAAATACTTGTGTGGACACAGCAACGGAAAACACGCAAACAGGTCATGTTCAACACTGTTCACGTACAGAATTAAGCAGCTTAAGATCTTATCTGATGGTGTCTATATGCAATGGGATATCAGGGTCTACGCTGTTTGTAGTTGGATGATACAATGTGGAAACAAAATATGGTAACAGCCACTGGGATGCAAATTAAATTTTTTTCTCTGCTCCCACTCTCTCCAATATATTTAACTTACATGTATTTCCTTTTGAAGAAAATTTATGACATGTTGTGTATGATAATTTGCAATACGACATGTTGTGTATGATAATTTGTAATATGACATGTTGTGTATGATAATTTGCAATATGTACACAAGGGCAAAAACATATCCTTGATGTATTCTAAGCTACAGCATATACTTTGAAGTCTCATTTCTGTAACCAAAATTATACTTGGTTGTGTTCTACAGTTTCATACTTTACATATGGTTTAATGTTTAAAGAAAAAGAATTTCCCAGGTATTCCTAGCTATTTAAAAATGACTTTGTACCCAGAATATCATAAGTACTGTTAAAAGAAGTTTTATTTTCCTTTATTTTGGTTTATGATTAATTGATTTAATTTAGGTTATTGTATACAACTTGGCCTTACTTTAGATGTGAACCTATCAAAACAATTGCTAGCTCCACTTGGTTCTCTTCACTTCCTGGACTTCAGAAGGTAAATTGTAAACAATGAGCTGGTATTTTTTGTATATTTTGAAATTCAATTATTGCACTTTCCTAAGCCAACAATGCCTACTCTGGCAAAATTTATTTTCCCAATTTTAATAACTGCTAAACTCAAGAGTAATAAGGACTAGTTCTGACTGATTTTGAGCAGCCATTCTAATTTTTAGCGACCACTCTGATCAGCTGTGTGCATAAATACATAAATCATGCATGATTTCCACATCTACAACATGTAAAGAAATTTCAGTCACAGTGCATGCCCATATTCTCTTCATTGTGCATGTTGTAAATGCAACCAACTTCACTTTACACCTGTCATTCTTTCAGAAGTACATTATATCTGTGTATGCCACTTATACAGGTCAAAGTACCATTTCTGGTACAGGTAGGTTAAAATTCTGGTGTGCTTTGACTTCATCTACAGCCTTGCATGAAAATTCTCTATTTTTTCAGATTTATCTGAAATGTAGTTAAGAAAATCTGGGAAATAAATGCTTTAACACTTTCCAAAATCAAGAATTTTTCCCAAAACAAAATCCAGCTGTCAGGATTATTTTGCATATGAAAGTCAAATAAGCTACTGGGATAAAAACAGACAGATTACATCAATGATATTACAGAAAACATATTTTCTTTCTGTCTTTGGACAGTGTCTTCAAAATGAGTCCTAAGCATACAGAAATATGGTAGATGTAATAAATGAAACGGAACATGGACTTCCCCTTTAATTGCACATCTTGAGTGAGATTTCCATACTTTGGGAATTAAGTAGAGAATTGAAAAGCAGTGGAAATAAGTTGGAAATGTTAAGAACTGAAAAGCAGTGGAAATAAGTTAGAAATGCTAAACAAATATCTTGAGTTAGAATAAAATGCATAAAATGATTGGATCTACAGGAAAACGCATTAAATTACTACTTCCCACAAAAATTACTATCTAAAATATAGGTATGACACATCAGCACAATCCTGGTTATAGTGTCATGCAAACACTGGCAGCAAAAAAAACCACCAAACAAATCCTTGCCAAGATTACAAAGAAAGCCAAATACCTCCAACCAAAAGTAAACATGCTCCAAGAGATAAATGATGATGGGACCTGATGATAAATAATGATGGGTACTGATGTTGAAACATGAAACTAAAAAAGCATACAAAACAAGGACAATAACAATAATGGGGTAAAATCACAACAAAAGGTTCAGTTTTATACATAAACCAATCTACTTCAATAAATCAAAGACCTTCATGGGTGAAACATTAATACTGGTTAATTCCCATCGAAAACTGATTGCCTCCATTAGCTGCCTTTTACTACATGCTCAAGGGTTCAATCATTCAGTCTAGTCTCTATCCCCAAGTCCACACTGGCACCAAAATATAATCCAGGAACTTCAATGACTCAGAAGTTATGGCACAGGACTCATTACCAGCAGTGTATGGGTTTGATTCCCATCGTCACATCAGCCCAAACAAATGTGGTGTGTCCTTGGGCATAGCCCTTTAATCTACTTGCCTCATCGTGACATAACCTTCAATGTGTTGCTGTACTGTAAAATATTAAACTCAAACCAAAATTAGGTCAAACTGCATGGTTTGGTTTTAGATTTGCATGTAGGCTCATAAAAGTGGTATTCCTATTTTCAATTACAATGCCTAGTATTCACTCCCCTCAAAATGGTGCTAATGTTGGTCAATTCTTTGCCCAGACACAGCACGAAGAACCATGGACCGGGTGAAAAGAGTAAGACTTTTTTAGATGGAGGTAAAGGAGTTTATATATATATATATATATATATATATATATATATATATATATATATATATATATATATATATATAGAGAGAGAGAGAGAGAGAGAAGATATTTGCTTGTTTTGAGTGAATAACATTTTACTAAGTGGGTGAAAATCACTGTCATGAGTTGCAAGCTACGAATAGAAATACTCAAGTTTTTCACCCACGACGTAAAATTTAAACTTGACTCAAAGCAATCAAATTTTTATTTTTTTTAATTTTATGCTGAACTATAATGGATAGCGACATGAATAACATACTGAAGCAGCAGATTTCTTGACTGCTCCAGTGGCCTAGTGATTAGAGCGTCCGCCTCGGATGCGGGAGGTCGTGGGTTCGATCCCCGGTCGAGTCATACCAAAGACTTACAAAAATGGTACTAACAGCTGCCTGGCTTGGCGCTCAGCATTAAGAGGTTAGTGTTAGGACTGGTCGGCCTGGTGTCAGGATAATGTGACTGGGTGGGACATCATGCTACATGTCTGTGGCATGATGCCCCAGTGCTAGACATCACTATAAACTGCCACACTGCAGACATCGTAGCAATATGACTGAAAAATTGTTAAAGCTACGTTAAAAATCATAATCACACATCACAGCAGATTTCTTAATGTATCCTGCACAGAAAATATAAGTACCAACATGATTCTCCTTCCAAATTCACGGTGAAACAGCACATACAAAAAAGAAAAAAAAGCATCTGCCAACTGATGCCTTTCAAACAGCGTCTTCCGTGTGTAAAGTGACCATATTTGCCACTAGACCATGGAAGCATCATTGACAAGTTTCAAAATTTCTTGGTAATAATGTTATCAATGTCTATTGATGGGCAGTGGAAAAATATTTATCATATCTCACTCAGTGAAATATTAAGATTATTTGTCTCAGAAAATCCATAAATTCATGGCCAAGCATTATACAAACCTTCTCTTGTGCTGAAGATCCATGTAGTAGCTGTGTACAGTAAACATTTAAATGTAATACAAAAGTATCATATTTTTAATTATAATGAAAGCTTTTACACAATTCAAGCCAGAGTTAATATTGTGTTAAGCAGATTCAAGAAGAAAGTATGATATTATCTGTAACATTTCATACAATTTCTTAAATTATTTATCTACAAAGTACATGTATATATATCAAAGAAAATTTGTTGCTTTATTCTTCAGCAGAAATACATCAAGACAGTACTAGAAGTACAATGTTTCTACAAGAAAATTTTGAAGAAAAAAAAAACAATTTTGATTCCATGTATTGATGACATACAAAAATTAGTGGGTATGAAAAGTTCCTGACAATAATGTAATAATTTTGAAACACAAGTACTGAATGCTTCCAATATTCTCAATAACTTATGTTCTTATAATTGAAACAAGCCTCTAAAGGAGTGCAACAAAATCCTACAGGAAAGGACAATACAAAATTTACATATAAAGAATACACCATTCCACCAGTTTAAATAGACCTTAATCATTATGTATCACCAGTTGCTTTAATCAAGTGTGGAACAGCAGAAAGATATTCACAAGATATTTTAAGTGGCCTTCACAATACCAAACACCATGTGGTATACACACGCCACCATTCACTTGCATTCAAAAAGTTCATTGTTGGTATCAATAAAAGGCATTTTGTGGAGAAAGGACTGTGCTTCTCAAAGAAAATAAAACAAGTTTTTGATTATGTGTGAGAAAGTGTAGATAAATTTAAGACCATTTAATAAACCTTACCTTCCGCAGATTAAACTAGCACTTTTCCCCATGAAGACTCCACAAAAATATCCAGGTTTGTGAAGTTAATAAAATTCCAAAGTCTTACCACTCACAATACACAAATCTTGTATGTGAATATTAGCCATATTCCATAACTGAATAGAAACATAACTTTAGTAGCAGTGAGACAGTGGTGTTGTCTTCTCTCTACCTAAACACAACAATGGTTACCCTTCAAAGAGCCAATCATGCCTGTAGATTCTTTTCTATTCACTTCCAGCCAACTGTTCAGGTCATTAGAAAAAACACTGTCACCCTCTTTCAGAAGTCTACAGTCACTCTGACACAAATGCCAATAATCTCAAAAGTCATATGGATACAGTTAGACAAGTCCATTCATGGGAGTGGGGGTGCTCACCCCTGTTGGAAACACAAATAATAATAACTACCTATTATTACGGGTAAACAATACACTTAAGTATTAGAATGGTAGTTAGTACCACCTACCTATTAAACAAAGTGCTTTCACTCCCACAGACTTTCAAATAATTGAAAATAATCAAGGTGAATACATACCATGGTAGTTATGTACACATAAAGGGGACAGTTTATGGAACATAAAAGTTAGAATCTACAGATATTTCATATGGACCAATGAACAACACTAAAGGACCTGCTTTCAATAGGAATCAAACCGTCCATAGAACTGTCCTTATAAAATGATAGATATGGACTGTGTGATACATATCTGCTGAAATATTTAAAATTGTCACTGAAACATATAGACAAAATAGATCGAATATCTGTGTCAAATAAATCATCACTATCATTTTTGTTTGCTCATTGGCAGCAGTGTGTATAATTTAACCATGTCACTATTAGCATGGCTAATTTCAAGTGTATCAACTTCAGCCCTTGGCAGTAGTGTTAATTTGTTTTTGGTTAAGAACCTTTGTGAATTACCACCCCCCAAAATATTGGACTTTTTGAGAGGAATGCTGTTTAAACAACAAAATTTAGACAATATATTTTGCGATTTTAAATATCATATATACTTGCTTATAAGTCAAGTCAAACTACAAACAACAACAGATCCTGATCGGCCATAGTATAATGCACCTGCAGATCAGGGTCTGTGTTGTTTTGTTCAACTGATTACTCCTAACAATGCACAGACCCAGAACTACTGGTGCATTATGCAATGGCAGATCTAGGTCTGTGCAGTCTGCAGCTGGATTTTTTTATCAGCCGAATACTGACAGTATTCACAGTTTTTTAGCCGAGGTGCCATAAAGTACCACTAAATACATATGTAAATGACACAATCTAAGTACTCAGATTTGTTGAATTTATGGTGGAAACTAATTTTCCCTAAAAAATTTTATGCACAAAGTCTTCAGTGATGAGATCATACTTGTCACATGTAATGTTAACACCGAGTACAAGTGATAATTTTCAACTTATATAAATAGTTAGCACCTTTCTAAGCCAGAGATGATTTTTTATGCTATTTTCTCTCTCAAAAAGACAAAAACTGTAAATCAGCTCATCTTTAAAAAAATTATTTATGTGCACCAATAACATTTGCTCCTTTTTATTTTGTTTCTTCTGCTAATATGCCTAAATTAAAAACTTTCCAGTATTTAATGCACTAATACGTTGCAATGTATATTATTACCCACATGTACCCACATGTAATTAATTTTCTTTTCACACAATCAACACAGTACATAAATTGCTGGGTGTTTTTGATACTTTTCATACATGTGTAGTGGTTGAGGTAAATGATGCCACTTAGTAACTAACCTATCTAGTCAGAAATTATTAGTCCAGTAGCATGTGCACAAACTATGAAACCAAAAAAATAACAGGTTCAATTCTCAATGACAGCTCTACTATCCCTTCCTCATACAAATGTGTGTGTGTGTGTGTGTGTGTGTGTGTGTGTGTGTGTGTGTGTGTTATTTGGATTTTTAACGTAGCTTTAACAATTTTTCAGTCATATCGCTATGATGTCTGCAGTGTGACAGTATATAATGATGTCTAGCACTGGGGCATCATGCTGCAGAAATGTAGCATGATGTCTCACCCAGTCACATTATTCTGACACCAGGCCGACCAGTCCTAACACTAACCTCTTAATGCTGAGCACCAAGCAAGGCAGCTGTTAGTACCATTTTTATAAGTCTTTGGTATGACTTGGCCAGGGACTGAACCCATGACCTCCCGTACCCAAGGCGTATGCTCTAACCACTAGGCCACCGGAGATGAGACATCTGACACTCAGTTGCTAGTGACACAGAATATATTTTGACTGTTCTGAGACATGAATCTGAGTGAAAATTCAATACAAATGGAGTCGAACAGTGAAGATATTCAACACCACTTACTAACATTACAGCTAACAGTATGTATGCCTGACAGGCATACTTACAAACTGGGTTCAATTTTCAGTGGAGTCAGCTACACTTTGTATTTCGTTCCACCACAATGAAATGGTTGGGGGACATGACTTTTGGTCATGACTTTTGGAGTCAAACTCGGGACACCCAAATTACAAAATCTCTTTTTTGGTCACTGTTTCTTTTAGATTTTCGTAATGCAAGACATTTACAAAGTTCCACTGACTCTCAAACATTCCCAGGCATGCTAGAACATTTCTAGCAAATTGTTCATCTAATCAATGTTCCTCTTAACCACCACATTAGCAAAATCAATTTCTTGCCTGTATAGCACAATGAAAATCTACTACTTATCCTGCATCTGTCAGGTATACATTTTCCAGGTATGTAACAAACAAAAACATCAAGATATATAATTCATAAACATAAATACGGAATACATCCCAAATATCGGTGACGTGTGAAGACACTCCTAATAATTCATTACTCCTGGGTTCATGAATTTTAATAAATAAATTGATCATCCCATTTGAAAACATTCATTGTAACTGTCAGTAATCATTTTCTAATTCATAGCAAATTCTAACATGTATAATGTGTGCTGAATGCAATAGTCCTGTACAACCAGACTTCCAGGTGGCTCTAAATATATTCATAGGTCTCCATCATAAGAACAACAGTCCCTCGAAGGAACTGACATTCTTCTGGGCAAAAGAAATTTATGACAAGACCTTTTCTATCTTTAGCTGTCAAATGTTGAAACCATTTTCTTCAATTCTTCAGCAATAACAAAAATTTTTAAATTAGCTGATGTGGTGTACATATTGAATGTCAGATTGGCACCATTTTCTTTCAGGACAAAGTAAATATCATCAGAAGTCTTTAGGTTGAAATACTATGTCATAATCATTCATTCAGGGAAAGTAGTGACAACAATATTTTCACAACAGACATCATGAGAGCCATATAGATGTACAACTGGCACCATCTTCATTTAGGGCCAACTGGGTATCATAAGAAGTCTATTGGCAAAAACCACACCTGGATAAAGCTATCTATTTGGGTGTAGCCTCTTTCGGTAACCTCATTATCTGCTCTTTCTTTTTGAGCTATTTAGTATATGGAGGTTGCGCTAGAAGCATTTCCACTAGGTACTGCAGCAAGGTTGACATTCACTCATTGCAAAACCGAACGAAGTGAATGAAATTATATTTCGCGCCATGCGCAAACTTTCCAATTAAACACCCTAAACAAATGCCCAATAAAGTAATTAACAAATAATTGTTAGGAACAATGAATAAAATCATATATCAATGGGTATGTGGATAACCTGTGCTGATACTTGCAATTGAAAGTTTTCAAAAAAATGTAGAATATAATTTAGAAATAATAAAAGAGTGAACACGCAATTCCTTGGCAAATCAACAACAATAACAACACAAACATATAAAAATAAAAAATCAATATCAGTTAAACTGAATGTTGAAAGTAGGATTTTATTTAAGTAAGTCAATTATGAACCTTCGTTCATGATGATGTTCTATATCATGCAAAATGCTTAGAATCTGCACCTGATGGTGAAATCCTTCTGTTAACCTTCCCTAATCAAACAAATAATTTAAAATTAGAACAAATAATTTCCACTGCGTACTTTATTTTCATTGCATTAAAGCTTTATACTATCCAACAATTTGGCAATGAACATTATTTAATGTGATAGTTTCTACTTACTTACGATGATTGCATACTTTCTCAAAATGGCACTTTTCATACAATTATTATCATCAGTTTTGAAAGTCAATTCTATTTTCTGTTGTGTAATTCAAACAGATATCTATACATCTGATGATTGAAAACTTCTTCTGATTTTTCAATGAAAAAATTAAAAACAAAAATAATTTCCACTGCTTATTTTATTTCCATTGTGTTCCATTTTTTTCATGGTGTATTTTAGTCATACCTATCTATAATCCACTAATCATGTTCCACAATAGCTGCACTGCTTATCAGAGTTATTTACGAATGGTGAACCGTATACTGTTTTATTTGTTAGCACTATAAAGGCCTTAATGAATTTCCATATCCCTGATAGTGTTGGTGTTTGTTTTTCTGTAACAAATCAAAAGAATTTTGAAGAAACAAAGTATTTATTATTCTTGTTCAAGGGTTGCTCATTGCTATTTGCATTTTATTATTTTACAATGTGTCGTACTCACAATGTCCCTGGAGCTGGTCCCTTTGTTTTCCTTCCCAGTATATTTCTTTATGACATATACTTCCTTTCTCAGACACTAGGTCTTGAGACTGGTTTCTATATCATGGTCCCTAAATTTTAGTGATCTTGACCAAGGATCAATCTAACAAATTAAAATCTTACCATGATGTTCAATGAATCTTTTGTTCATGAAGATGAATGAAATGCTCCAAATAGTATGTAAATAAAATAAAGATAATTCTATTTCTAGTATTTTGGTCCAAATTTGAAGTTTCTAGCACTGTTAGTTCAAACGTTATAATAATTTTACTAAAATTGGACAACAAAACACCTGCAACAATTTGTTTACTTCACATTCTATAACATGTACTTCAGCGTGCAGTTTCTCATCAAAACTTGTCACAAATTAATCCTAGAAATCTTTCAGTAAGATAAAGGTAATTAATCAGTACAATTTTTGTTCAAATTTTAAAGTCCACATTATCACTATGTCAGTAATAACAATATAATAAATCGTGGCTGCAACCGAGGTGAAAAATCATCCCGGACCCATTCCTCTTGAAAGTCTTCAAAGTCAGCTTCATTCACCGAATCACTGCTGAAAAGTGCATGAAGCCATGCATCATCTCTTTCATCAACTTGATTCAATTCTAACCCGTCATTTAAGTCAATATTATCATCAGAATCATCCAAATTGTCAACTTCAATGTCGCTACCCTTGCTATCAACATCCATGTTTACATCCGAGTTGTCGTCCATCATTTTATCGATCGATTTTCAAGCCAACAATTTCTTTTCCAACCACGTTTTTTTTAATTTCACTGCACATGCGTACTTTAACCATTTCCTGTGTTGGTGAAGAAGTACACATATATGTGTGATGTATAACACGTGTTTCTAGAGACACTATACACATACATAGTAGAGTACGACCGTAGTCATATTCAGGATAAAATTGGATACTACAACCACAGGAGTGTTCAGGATAGAATGAGGTATTACGCCCGTAGTCGTATTCAGGATAAAATGGGTTAATCATGTAATATCGTGTTTATGTAAGGAATGACCACTTTAAATATTTTAATTTGTATTACATGTTTTTATCTACCTTGTTTATTTGCATACAAAAAGTGTAAGGTATAAATAGTTGTATAAAATTATATGTTGTGATGGTCCTCCAGTTTCGGTCCAGTAATTATTTCCTAATAGTGACGAGAACGGCGTTTTTTTAAAATTGGTATATATATATATATATATATATATATATATATATATATATATATATATATATATTTTAATAACCTGCATTTAGGGTGAGGTATGTATGCTTGTATACAGTAAACACCATACAAGCCGCCCAATTCGGTCTTGATTTTTTTAAAAATCAGCGCATTACCAGTGAATTGTTCAAATGAATTGACATTAATATTTTCTAGGATCCTCTATTTTGTTTACTTCATCGATTAATTGTTTGCTGGTATAGTCTATATGTTTTGAGTTAGTGAAAATAGGGAGTATCAATGCCGACAGCTGGCATTGTTGATAATTTGATTAATGACTATTTCTAGTTAACCGTTTAAGACTGTGCGATACATACTCAATGTGTTTATATCCCCTGATGTTTCATTTGTATACATCATCGCATTTAAGTTTGGTTTTTCTCTCTATTTCTTTGGTATATACACATGCTGACTGCCCTGTCATGCGGTCTACCTCGGTAATATTGTAACAGTGCAGAACAGTTTCCGAACCATTGCTATGAACAACAGAATAACATGATATGTGCCGCGAATTACAAAACTGATTTTTTGTCTTTTCTTGGGGCAATACAACTGCAATGTAACAATGCATAAAATATCAAGTTGATAATTTCTACAAATAATCATTGTGAAGATTGACTAAATATACACATGCAATACTAGCTCATGCTTGTTTGAATATTCCAACAAAAATTGTGGGTTTTGTGGGCTCTGTTGGTTGTGGGTTTTGTGGGTTTTGTTAGAATTGTGGGTTTTGTGGGTGTTGTGGGCACTGTGGGTTTTGTTGGATTTGTGGGTTTTGTGGGCTCTGTTGATTGTGGGTTTTGTGGGTTTTGTCAGGAGTATATAAGGCTTTGTGGGCTGCTTGTGAGGGTTCAGTCAGCTAGCAGCAATCAAACTAGGTACATAACAGTTATTGTGAGTTTAATTTTTTTTATTTTGTTTTGTTTAGTTTATTATAGAGTTATGTAACTTTAAGCAATATTTTTGGACAGTAAATTTTTTGTTAAAGTTTATTTAAGCACAAAGCAATATTTATTTAAGGTATTTATTTTTTATTTTTAATTCCTTTCTCTCTTTCAAATTATATGCATTCTAGTCACTTATAATTTATTTTTATAAGCAAACTAGATATTGTTATATCATTTGTTATTTGAACCTCAGTTATATGGTCAAGTGAGTGTTGTCCTCACAGACCCAATACTTTTATTTATTTCTTAATTTATTTTCATACATCCTAAATTCATTTCAACAATATTTGATTGATCTAGCAATCTATAAAAACATAAATTATTTATGTTTTTATTTTATAATTTACTAGTTGTCTAAGTCATTGTGAGTGTTTTCCTCACCAACTTGACAGCCAATTTACTTCCATCTATACCAATTCACTTCAAAAAAGGATTATGCTATAGCTGAAGTGTGAAGTCAAGCAAGTGTTTTCCTTGCAGATTTTACATTTGACATATTACAATCAAGTCATATTTTCTCTTCTGTAGTAAACTTCATTGCAACAAAATCCAAATATGGTAACTCATATAATTTTCATTCATCAAAAGAAGTAATAATATAATGAACTAATAGTATAGTGCTAATGTGTACCCTGTGAAATTATCATATAGTGTACCTCAAGACAATGACAGTATTTTGGCTTAGTGCACAAAACAACAAGACTGTCATGGTTATGAACTGACTTTGTTCAATGTTTCTAAATAAATGAATCATCTTGTGTTATGGTTGAAAAGAAATCAAGAGTTCGAGTTCACTCCATTCTCCCCTCCTTAGTCAGCTGATAAGAAGCATACTCATCCCTGGTGCCGTACTCCAGTGTAGTATTATCAGGACCTAGCTCGGCCGTTACAATATATATATATATATATATATATATATATATAGATATATTTATAGAGAGAGGGAGAGAGAGAGAAAGAGAGAGAGAGAAATTTTCTTCATTGCATCGCTGTCGCTGTATACATATGCAGTTCCCCATTCCTTTCCCCCATAGTAATTGTATACTGTGAGAGGGGTTAGAAATCACTCATGCGTCATGATTAACATAAAACTAAATACAAAACACTTGGCAAAGATGGATTCGTTAGTGACAGTAGCAGTTATCCTCTTGTCCAGTGCCTTAATTACCTACTGGATGCAGTAAATACCTAATACGAGAGGGAGATAACTAGGTTATCGAAAAGGTCTGTAGAGATAACAATATTTACAAGATAACCACCATGGCGGCCATACTGAGGGTCAGACATTTGATTTCTGATGAAAAACCTCATTCAAAATGACTTTCCCTTTAAGAGGAGAAGTGAAAGCAAGATTTTCAACATGGCCATATACTGGGCATCAGATCAGCAACATAACAATCAATAAAACATAAGAAGTCTTTAGTGAGAATTATATGATAATATTCAGGAGACGTAGTGATAACAAGATTTTCAAGATGGCTGGATGTCAGATCAGCACCATGCTCATTTAAATCTTTTGGTGTAAACCACACATCAATATACATATTTTGTTCAGGAGGGGTTGTGATAAGATTTTTAAGAGGGCTGCCATGGTGGTGGCCAAGAGATCATAACCATTTTTATTCAGGATCAACCAGACATCATTAATATGACCATTGACGTAGGAGGAGTAGCAATGACAAGATTTCAAGATGGCCATCTGATGAATGTGTGTTTCAAGTTTCATGGCAATCCTCCAAGTAGTTTAGAAGAAGTAGCAATAACAAGCTTGTGCGAATGGATGGTCACACAATGGACAATAGAACATCCCATAAGCTATTCTGGTCTATGACCAGTAGAGCTAAAAAACCAAACAATTTAAAAATAAGAAAATATGTCTTTTACATCTGATTATGAAAAATCATCAATTAATGTTTGGCCATTTGCCTTTTCTGACCAATCATTTGCATACATCATTACACCACCACCCAATGCAGCAGTGTAGAGAAAGATGAGACATTACAGACTGTGCAATCTGATTAGGTTTTTCGGGTTTTATTTTGTATGTAAACTGAGTAGCATAGGCCCAGGCCTGATGACAGTTTATCTGATTCGATACTCTTCACAGCGGAATGTGTATTTTACAGGATAAAAGGGAAACACACTCCATTTAGGAGTATTTAACACCACTGTTTTCTGCTACTTCATGTACTACAATGTACACCCATTTTGAGGCCACACCTTCTGCACTGAAAAGCTGACCTTGTCAAAAGAAGAAATGACACTCTAGAACTGGACAAAATGTGTAGCAATATGCAGTTTTTGTGTCTGGCAAGCTTACATTTTGTACAAGGGGTGGCCTATCAAGAAGTCAAATTCTGTACTGGGTATTAATATTTTAAGAACTAAAAATGTGCCCATGGAACACAAATACCCCACCATACTGCCTGAAAACTAATCAAAGGTAAACTTTAATTGGTTGTCTGGACAAGGGTTACAGTGAGATGGTCTAAGTACTACCAAATCCAAGGTGGGCATTCAAAAATGTACGACTTTAATTTTACAGATACAGTGCAATTCCGGTCACTGATTCCATAAAAAGAAATTATCAGAATACAAATCAAAATAGGTTTACAGTTTTGGTCATACTTCTTTATCATCGATCAGGTTGTCCTACAAAAGAGAAACATAACCCTTATGTGTCAAACTAGAATTGCAGTATATACACTAGTCTGAATAGGAGAAAAATAAATTTCATTGACTTGTCCTGTATAAAGTCACTTAAGTAAAACCTGGAAAAGACTCTAGTATAGAAAAATATATGAAAACATAACTCTTAAACTAAACCTGAGTACAGCACTCCCTCAATATAGCATCCTTCAGTTTTGGTCATGGATCCCATTTAATTACGTAGCAGCAAAATTATATGTATTTCTTTTATTGTAAGGTAGTCGCTCTATAAGGTGATATACTCCACGACTCCCACATATAGTGTTATGATGATGGAATTATTATGGCCACCCAGAAGACCATCTAAACGTAGTCTTGATAAGCTAGTGTTCAGTATAAATAGGTACATTTGGATTGATTTTATGTATACCAAAAATAGGACCAATGAAACTGAACGCTATATATATATATATATATATATATATATTGTTGCTGTTGTGGCTTTTAACCCCATTTTTCAGCACAGCATAGGCTATATATAGTGGTCAGTAAATTTGGTGGAAGAAACAGGAAAAAGCCGTTTGAGAACACACCAATTGATGGGAACCAACTATCAAGGTTTCTTATAACCATGTTGGCAAAGCCCAAGATTCGAACCCACCCGTGATGAGATGTCAGTGATCTGAACAGCAGAGTGCCTTAGACCACTGCCACCCTGGGCCACTACATGTGAATGCTCAACAGGTCCAAATATGCTGGCAAAAGCTGAGCCAGTTTTAATTACTACATAAAACTAGTGATTCACACCATTTAGTATTTAATATCAGTCATAAAAAGTTTGTGAAAATCCTGAGTAAAAATAGATGTTGATAAAAATCTTTCAGTGTAATATAAATTGAATAAGAATTTATGCAGTCAGACTAAAGTGGACTGATTTCAGGGTATAATAGTGTTGTTCAACAACATCAAATGATCAAATATGGCTGCTGTTTAAATGTGGACTAATTATGTATATAGTCAAAAGAATTTTTTTCTGACACCTTGTGGTTTATATCTTTTCTTTGTCAATTACAATCATTTACATATTTTATATACATATTACAACCATTTCTCATTCACGAATAATAAAAAGAGTGTGTTTCAATTTTTTGGAATTGTCTGACAATGCAACTGGGTGGTGTGAAATCGAGACGAATCTCGCAAAAAGGGAGAAAATATGTTTGAGCAAAAAAAGTCATTTTACTACTACTACTATTAACTTTATTGGGGAAGCTCATTTGGTCAACAGACCAATCATGCATGATGCCTATTCTATAATAACATCTGTATAATATACAGTTTGTACAAGTTGTAGTGTCTTTATACAATATTGCTATTAAAAACTACCACTCAGGTGGCCTAAGTGATCAGAGCACCTGCTTTGGATGAGGGAAGTCACGAGTGTGAACCCCAGCCAAGTCATATCAAAACCTTACAAAAATGGTACTAACAGCTCCCTCACGTGGCACTCAGCATTAAGAAGTTTAAGTGTTAGGACTGGTCGGCCTGGTGTAAGGATAATGTGACTGGGTGAGACATGATGCCACGTTTGCAGCATGATGCCCCAGTGCTAGACATCACTATAAATAGCCAAACTGCAGACATCATAGTGATATGTATCAAATTGTTAAAGCTACATTATAGATCCAAAAACATACATGCACACAAATAAAAATTACATAATTTATCTACTGCTATAATAAAATATGTACGATTCATTAAAGATGAATTCATGCTGGATGATTCATACAAAGATTACTTGTGTGAACCTGTGCAAGACATTACAGGTGTGTTCACGAAAAAATGTTGTTTTGATGAAGAGTAGTACTGAATTATATAAAATCAACCAAACAATTATTTTTGTAGTCACTGATGAAATTTCTTAAATTTCTTTGATAAGTTTACTGACCTTGCATAGAATGGAATGGAATTCCATAGTTTAGCTCCAGAAAAGCAAACTTTTCTTATAAACACTGAACATTCTTTAGGTAAATATAAACTGTTGTTTGAAATGGATCTTAGTTCATACACATGTCCACTTTCCACATGAAATTATTTATGAGATAATCTGGAGCCATACTATGTGAGGATTTGTTGACTATTAGACCCTTTTGAAGCCAAGCTGTCTGCTGATATGGAAGCCACTAAAGGGTTTTAAAAAGATTTGTTGATGATGCATCTGAAAGGATAATCCTAGCTACTCTTTTTTGACTTTTTTTTTTGTTGAAAGTCTCTTTTGACTTTTCCATATCACAATTACACCTGACGGAACAGCAATATTCTATATGTGGCATGATATAAGCACTGCAGAATGTTTCTCTGTTCTTGAGAGACAAGATTTTGTTCTATTCAGTAGATTAGTTTTTAACTGATCTTTTAGTAACCTTACCAACTTGCATTTTCCATATGAAAATAATACTGGTAATCATAAAGTCAAGTAGATTTGATTTTCAGACTGTTCTGTATCTATTCCATTCAGCATTAGCTTTTACCCTGACTTCCCTACCTATGATCACGGCTTTTGATTTAGCTGCATTGATCTTCATACCACTGTGCTCTCATCAGTTGTTTCCTTAAATCAAAAACTTTTATTTCAGTGCCAAGTTCATGACCAGTTGATCCAGTGTGATATAATGCTGTGTCTGAAAACATGTTAGTGGTGGAAATCTCAGACTGTATGGTAAATCATCTGATGTACATCAGAAATAGTAATGGTCCAGAAACTGATCTTCGAGGAACATCTGGCTTTATGAGTTTCTTATCAGAAAATTATTTAAAATAGAAACTTCCTGATGTCTATGTTCAATGTAAGCTGAACATTAATGGTTAACTTTATATATGCAAAGCTTCTCCAGTAGGATTTTGTGATTAACAAGGTCATAAGGCTTTACAAGGTCAAGAAACACTGTACCTACCTGGTTACCTTGATATACATGTACTGCTGTTAGCAATTATCCACTATTCTAGTTAGTGTAGTGGCATGAATGTCCTTCAGGAAAACCTGATTATCATGAAGGTAATAAATTGAAAGATTCCACTGGTTTTTAAATTCATCAAAATCAGTTCATTCTAATATCTTTGAATGTGATCATGAAGTGATGTAGGTCTATAGTTATTCTGATTGGAAAACTCGCACTTCTTGTATAATGGAATTGCTTTTGCCAGTTTTAGACTTCTTGGAAAATTATCTGTAGAAATGCTTCCATTGAAGATGTACATAACTGAAGGTGCAATCACATGAGAGTTTAAAGAATTAAGCATTTATATCATCTCAACCTGTGGCTATTCTGACATCAAGTTTCTTTAACTCATTTAAAATTAATTCTAGATTTATCTGAGGTATTTTGAAAAAACATATCTTTGCTATTGAGTAAATGCACATTTAATTTACCATCTGACAATCTTTAATGAGCTGTGAATTCAAGTTTTTCATTCATGTTCACAAAGAAATCTTTGACCACATTTACAATTTTACGAGTTTTTTTCTTTACAGAATGTTATTTTATAGAGTAATACATGTACATCTAAATGGAACGTTATTGACAGATTTTTCTTTCAAGTCAATGATGGTTTTCCCAAGATTTCTAACATTCTTTTTTTGTAATACTATCTGATATTTCATTGGAATAGTAAGTTTTGCTGCTTTTAGAATCAATGACTTTATACTCTGCTTTCTCTATCATCTGTAACTTTTTGCTATCTTTTAGTTTATGAAATCAATTCATTTACTTAAGTACATTCAATATATCACTTGTAATCCAAATTGGTTGATTGTTCTGCTTACTTTCCTTCAAATTAACAGGAACATGACTTTTCAGGATGCAAGTAAACATACCTATCAATATGCCAAGAGAATCAGATGGGTCATCAAAAGATTCAATTATTGACCAAGGGATATCTTTATATTCCTTAAGGTTTATTTGTGCATTGAAATTTTTCATTATTCGATACTTGATATATCTGTGAAGATGAGAATTACTTTACTGACTTAATTTGCATTTAGGATAATTATCACTTGTGGCATATTAGGGAATTGAAATTTATATAATACTGTCAGCATTGTTGGTATTGATGTGATCAATTAGTGTTTTAGATAGCTCTGTTACACTAGCTGGTACATGATTAGCTGTTGATAATTCAGAGAATTTGTGTTGATGTCATCAGCAAACTGTAATTAAGGTTACCTACTAAAGAGACTTCTTTGTTCTCTGCATGCAAAGTTTCAAGCTTACATTGAAATATGGTATATCAAGTGTCAATTACTACATATTATCAAACGAAGATGGACATCACAGCTCGATATTAAAACAAGCTCTTCAGGTAATAAGTTGTAAGATTTGTAATGTAACATCCCAAACACAAAATATCATGCATTTTGATTGCTCCTTCTGATAAAATATCTAAAACAAAATTTTAAACCACTTAGAGACAATGCTATGCCACATGTTTATAATGGGAATGTTTGGTGTGAAAATAAACATATCTTATCTGGGGTATTTAAACACTGACAGTCTATTTATGTGTATTGATTTCTTTTCTCTTATCTTTCCTATTCAAAGAGAAAGTTACCATGTAGAGTCCCTTAGAAGTCAAGCCCAACTGCAAACAATATAGATCCTGGTGTGCATGGCACATTATATAATTGTAGATCTGGTTCTATGCTGTTTTCAGTTGGGTGTGACTTATAAGCAGGTAATGATGGTATGGAATACAGTTACACTGACATTTATCATGTATCATTAAATATTCAGCCAATCAATTACAGTAAAACCGGCCTTAAAGATCACTTATTTACCAAGCACCTGTCTTAAGCAGACATATTTTCAAGGTCCCTATGAACAGATTTGAAGAAAAATCCTACATTAAAGAAGTTACCTGTCCTACAAGAAGGCTATTACCCAGAAATGGCTTCCTATGAGAGGTTCACAGTATTACCAGTACATGGGCGCCCGCAGGAATTTTTGCAAAAGGGGGGGGGTCAGGATTTTTTGCGGGGGGGGGGTCAGGATTTTTTCAAGGGGGTCAGTCAGTCACGGCCGGGAATGTTAGTATAAGAAGCAGTCTGAAACTGAAGCTAATATATATTAAGCATTTTGAACAGAATCTTGTGACATATTTTCAGTTTCATTTGCATGATTAAACTTGTTGGAATTTATATATATATATTTGCAGTATGATTTGCGGGGGGGTCACGTGACCCCCCCTTAACCCATGCTGCGGGCGCCCATGTACATGTGTGTGTGTGTGATTTGGATTTTTTAACATAGCTTTAATGATATTTCAGTCATATCTCTATGATGTCTGCAGTGTGGCTGTTTATAGTGATGTCTAGCACTGAGGTATCATGCTGCAAACGTGGCATCATGTCCCACCCAGTCACATTATCCTTACACCATGCCGACCAGTCCTAACACTAACCTCTTAATGCTGAGCATCCAGCGAGGCAGCTGTTAGTACCATTTTTATACGTCTTTGATATGACTTGGCTGGGGATTGAACCCATGACCTCCCGCATCCGAGGTGAACACTCTAACCACTAGGCCACCGTAACTGTCACCAGTATATGTACACTGGTTGACCACAGTATTCTTTGGGTGGTACATTCCACACTACTATGTCAATATACCGGTACTTCTACAATTTCCATCAGAAAGGAATGTATGGAGATTCCTTGGTAATCTTGTTATGAACTTAATAACATTAAAATGATGTTTTTTCACTTTTTCATGACAAAATAATTTCAGAATATTTGTTTATAGAAAATAGTTTTGTCACAAATTGATTCAGAATATCATAAATATAATTATATTTATAAATCTTAACTCAAATGTTTGACACGTCATGTATGCCAACAGGGTGGCTGAATGGGATGTTGTGAATGATATTCAGGCAAAATTCAACTTTCGGAACAAATTCTGGATCAAAATAAAAAGAAAACAACTTATTTTTATTTTTTTACCAGTGAATGTTAAGGTGTTAAGTACACATATTCCTTTAAAGGACTGAGAATCATCCGAAGACTTTCAGGAATGCAGTTGTTGATGTTTATAAGTTTCCATGATATATCTAAGGTCCACTAAGTATTTTCTCAGTTGTTCAGTCAGTGTGTTCTATGCTTACTGGCCCTTTCTAATAAAGATCTTGCCTGAGTGTTGGCATCCCGAAGTTGTGCTGCGTATCATATCAAAAGTGCAGTAGTAAATTGTAAGCTTTAGTGTCAACACTCTTCCTAATTTTACCAACAAGCTCTCTAATGTCAGCACAGTATCTTTTACTGCGTGTCAGCGATAGCATAAGCTTAATCATCCCTTTAGTCACAGTTATTTAGACGACAACTTATACAACAATTAAACGACACACAGGAAATTCATCTACTATAAAATACTGACCATTAATGGGTGGATTTTTAAATTTTCCTTCAACTCAAAATATTTTGTTTTCTTTATCACAAGATAAATATTTTTTTAAAATAATGTAATGCCCATAATATGGTGTTATTTTGCAAGATATATTTTTCCCAACTATCTGCAAGCTTGTAATTTCAACAAAAAATAACAAGCCCTTGCACTCAAAATTAAACTGTTGATCCTTAATTGCTGAATAACCATGGTACACATCACTGTAAGTATGTTCACAGATATTGCATTATACAGTAGTACAGAATTTTGTATGCTACTCCACTATACTGCATAATACCAGCTACTTAACCTTATACAGCAGGAAAATGCCCCTTTGGATATAACACTGACATTTTATAATTGTGTGCATTTCAAAACTAGCCATCTTTCTTCAATATAAAGCAGCTGTTCCCAACATCAGGTCATTGCAAGGGATCTTAAGTAGGGTCGTGAATGGTCATCAAAATAATTTTTAAAAAAACTTTAGGCATTTAAATCATATCAAATGCCTGAGGACTGGGGGGTCCTGTTGGCGGCCAGTTTAGGTTAGCAGAAAAAGAAAATTTGGGAACCACTGATATAAAACTTATTTTATACAAAATATCACCATTGATTCATTTATTTAAGATCTATTGTTTATTTTCTTTCCTTTTATAACATACAGAATAGGACATTTTTAAAGCGTTGATGCAAAATTTATCAACACTACATGCTACCATGTACAGGAGTTCATTTTTTATTTACGTTTCACATTATCACTGATGTATAAATATTATCTATCATAACAGATTTAATTTACTGAAAAAAAAAAACCAGTCTGAACAGAAGGAAACAAATACAGCAGCAAGACAAAGAAGTTGTGCATACTGACTCGCACATCATATCAATCAGTCAGGTATGCAATTTTCAAAGGCAAATTTTCAACTTCTCAAAAGATATGTTCCACATTTTGTTTTGTAATATTTAACTTTCTTTAAATTATTTCTCTTTGTACAATTCTTGAATGTAAAATTCCTGAACTCTGGCCACATTTTACTGTTATTGTTGTAATAACAATGTATCATTTATGTTATAATAACAGTGTATCATTTATTGTTGTTTAACAATATATCATATATGATGCCTGTCAAACGTGTGTGTTTACAAATGAAATAGCAAAATCTTCTCAACAGAAAGTAATAAAAATACTGAAGATAATTATGTAATTATTTTTTCTGAACATGTGTAAAATTAAAAAAAAATTATTTACCATGTTCAAAACAAGTTGAATGGGCAATAATTGTACTGTATCCAAGACAATTTTCATAAGTACAGTAAACAAGAATGCATTCTATGGCAAACCTACAAAAGTAACCATTGCTTAAAGAGGACACAAGCTGAATTAAAAATTATAAAGCCCTGCTCAAAGACAATGAAATGATTTTAAAGTGGGGGAGGAGGAGGGTTGGAGTATCAATATAAAATGGTGCAGCAAGTCATCAATAACTACATTCAAACTTTAAAAGAGGAAAAGAAGAAAACAAAAGATCCAACAATGTCAACTCATAGGCCTCAGTTTTAATGCCATTGCTGCTTTGACTCAAAAATGGCCATCCCAGAGGCCATGGTTTTAATGTCATTGATGCTTAGGCTGAAAGCTGGTCATCAAAGAGGCCTGGATTTTAATGGCATTGCTGCCTAGGCTCAAAGTTGGTCATCCAGAGGTGTGGGTCTTAATGCTATTGATGCTTAGGCTCAAAGCTGGCCACCCAAGAGGCCTGGGTTTTAATGGCATTGTTGCTTAAGCTCAAAGCTGGCCATCCTGGAGGCCTGGGTTTTATTGCTAGTGCTGCTTGAGCTTAAAGCTGGCCACCCAGGAGGCCTGGGTTTTAATACCATTGCTGCTGAGAAACAAAGCTAGCCATCCCTGAGGCTCAAAGATGGCTGTCCTATTGGCCTGGTTTTTAATGACACTGCTGCCAGGCTCAAAACTGTGAAGGTAAAGTATGATAACTGACAAAGGCATATGATTTGAGTTGGTCTGATTTCATTGCTGTATTCAGGGTCAGAGTTTAAATGGTTTTACTTGGTGGTAGGAAGGATATCACATTTGTTTTTTTATCCAAATATTTTTTAATCCCAGTTATTTAAAATCTCCCATGGTTCTTAGACAGCTGCTTTGATTTTAATTACATGTCAATACAATTAACCACAATCAAAGGTATGTAGAATTGTAGATTACAAATATGCCTCAAGCAAGTCAGTATTAGTGAACAGTCATTTCTCCATTAGTGGAACCTTACTGATAAAGGGTCAATGATAACGAGAGATATGTCCTGGACTCCAAGCAAAACTACAAAACCCTAATCCTAAAGTAGGCAAATATGACATGCAAATATCTTGGGTCATGGAGACAGGTCATTCATAACTATATCTCACTATTTTAAATGATTTTGATAAGACTACCATGGCCAATTATAGATGATTATCACTGGTTGCTCCTATACATGTACTTTATTAATGATATCATCAGCAATTTGGCATTTGTTTTTATATATTTTATAACCACAAGAAAAATTTGAAATTATAAAAGTCACAATTAATTGAATGAAGCTACAAGGTTATAGTAAGGTGGTTCACCATTTAACACAGGCACTTGATTCCGGGGTAAACTAATGTGTACACTCACCAATTGAGTGTACACATTAGTTTACCCCGGAATCAAGTGCCTGTGACCATTTAAACATGGTTCATGGAAGTCATAAAAACTGTATTGCACTATATGCAAGGCTATTTCATAATGGATCCTGGTGTTAAAAATGCAAGGCAATGTAATAACGGTAATATATAAGCTGGTAGACAAAATAAAATTAAAAATGTTATTTCATAATATGAAAATGCATTATAACTTGTTTTCGTGGTCAATAACATTAATCAAGTTCAACAAGTGAAGTACCAAAGAAAACTAAGTCATTTTAAAAGATCCATTACAGGTTATAGCATACAAACAGTTCTTTTAGTCATGGACCTCTGTACACTTCATAAACATATCATATGTACAACTGGCAGGAATTATTATGTGGAGGGACTTTTGAGTCATGGACCTCTGTACACTTCATATACACATTATATAACTGGCAGGCTTTAGTATGCTGAGGGACTTTTAGTCACAGACCTCTGTACACTTCATACATGATATAACTGGCAGGCTTTAATATACAGAAGGACTTTTAGTCATGGACCTCTGTACACTTTATACACATTATATAACTGGCCGGCTTTAGTAAGTGGAGGGACTTTTGAGTCATGGACCTCTGTACACTCGATACACATTATATAACTGACAGGTTTTAGTATACAGAGGGACTTTTAGTCCTGGACCTCTGTACACTTCATACACATTATATAACTGACAGGCTTTGGTATACAGAGGGACTTTTAGTCCTGGACCTCTGTACACTTCATACACACACATATAACTGGTAGGCTTTAGTATGTGGAGAGACTTGTGATCCTGACCTCTGTAAACTTCATACACACATTACAGAACTGGAAGGCTATAGTATACTTAGGGACTTTTGGCTGTGGACCTCTGTACACTTTATGATGAAAATGTCAAAGATTTATCTTACCCGATGGAGCAATTGTGACTCAGGAGTTAGTGTGCTGTCCTCAAAATTAAGGTGCTATTTTGAACCCCTGCCTAGACCTGACTGGATTGGCTGCTATTGGGCATGTCACTTTAATATTGCCAAAATACAATAAAACCTTTAATGTGTTGATGTGTCATTAAGCACCAATCCAAACCATGCCATAACAGTGTACTGTTTAAAGCAAGCCCAAATGATAAATTTACACACACACACACACACACACACACACACACACACACATACATACACACACACACACAAACTAAACCAAAATAATAATTAATTTGGTTTGCCAAAACCTACAATCAAGTTTAACAAAAAATGTAGCAATGTTAAGGTTTAGTCTAGTCAATTTTTGAAGGATCCACGATCATACTCAAGTCATCAGAGGACTGGGCTGTAGTCTACTGAGGGGTCAATGTGAATTTTGATGACAAAAATATGTACTGTACTCCCCTTTTGCCTTGTGCAGACATGATAGCTCTATGGAAATCGTGCCTGGACCAGACAAGGCTGGCCACTTGGTGGAGAGTCCATCAGCTAGGTACATCTATTCCAATTCACACATCATAATATAACCTTTTATTTGCTGAAGTACTCTACAAACACCACATTAAACCAAGCCATAAAAAGTATACTGCACTATATGTAAGGCCATACAATATTGTTGTATGAAGTAAAAAAAAAGATTCTGAAATAAGATATGTTGTAGCTGGTTTTCATTAGCCAAGAATCAAAATAAAGTTAAATAAGCAAATCAAGCAGCAAAGATGAAACTAAATTTAACCCACTTAAAGGATACCTGAATATAAAGACATTATTATGAAGGGACTCAGTATACAAAGGGGATTTATAATAAGGGAATGTTTGTGACAAAATCATATGCATTCTTCAAGCCATATTGGAAGGCACCTTGTACATTTGACTTTGGATTATAGAGGGTGTACAAAACAATATTTAGTTTGGACACTAAGAAATATTTAATTTTATGAACAACCTGTAAGTTTACTTCTACTTTGAACTGATGTACAGACATAAAAAAACATCTGAGAAAGATCTACTTTTATGGCCCCGTTTGCAACAATAGAAATAAATGAAGAAATATATTACAGCATTAAAGCTGCCAAAAAATCCTTTGTAGCCTATACAGAACTGTTGATTCATCACAAATGGCAAATGAAACAGACCTTTGTAATGCATCATAGACTTTGCCAATTAAACTCTTAATCACAATTTCTAATGTAATTGATCAGGTATTATTCTATTATCAATAATCTACACAACCTCCACTGGAAGTTGAGAAAGTGCATGCTGAATGCTCATTAAACAGTTCAATGCAGCACCTCTGAAATCAAATACTAGATATCAATACAAAGTAACCACAAAAGAAAACGTTCTGTCCTTAAAAAATAACTCCATGCTTCAAACAGGTATGAAATTTCTTGACAAAATGTATGGAAGAGGCATAACACAATAGGTCAAAATGTTTCACAGTAGCGTTAACTGCAAAAAGGACAGTTCAATGGTCTCTGATAGTATTTGCACAACACCTATGTAAATAACCTACCAGTAGTTTACGACAAACTGCAAATTTACTTTACACATCACAGAGAAACTTGGTAAGAAGATATTTATGTACACTGTGTCAAAATAAAACAGTCCTCAAGAACTTTCAACTTGGAAACACTTTACTTTCCATGATCATACAAGGTATATGTAATGTGGCAAATTATGACACTACCTAAAATTTCAATTATTCCTTCTGTAAAGAAGGATCCATTATTCATGGTGCCAGTATTTCATGCTTCTGACCATATGGTGTTACTGTAGAGCTTGAATATTGTATTCCTGATCAATGAACATAGCTTTATAAACCAAACTTCAGTACCACATGACCATATATGTAAGAAAGTACAGCAGGAAGCTTGTCAAATACTGGGTTTGAAAAGGAAAAAAAGATACTATGATTCACATTTTCTTTCAATCTATATTCTCATGAACTTGATAAACCAATTCAAATACAGTGGTTTAATTTTGGTTTGGGATCCAATGCATTACAACGTTATATCCAAAATCACGCTATAATGAAGTTCATTACAATGTAAGAATGCTGTATTATTATGTATCGTTTATAAACTTTCACATTTTACTTTTGTACAAAATGATGGCCTATATACAATTCTAAATGATATTAACCCCCAAACTTGCAACTCTGAATAACATAAGACTAAATATTCTTACAAATAAAAATACCATGATCCAAAATAATCAGGTACGGTAAAATCCATATTAGTCCAGATTCAGCATTTTACATAAGTTACTTTCAAATAACGCAAGAATATCTGCTTCTTTTAACGAGTTGGAATGGCAGCTAAGTGTAAATGTGCAATGTGCAAATAGCTTTTACTTCAGTCTATGGAAACTCTGAGTGGTCGAATGGTCTAAAGCACTCGCCTTAACCAACCACTGCCATCTCACCTCTGTCCGTGTGGGTTCAAGTCTTGGACTTGGTGGATGTGGGTATGTGAGAAAGCTTTCCAGTAGCTTCCTGTGGGTCAGTGGTTCTTACCATGGGTTTCCAGGGTTCTTCCTCCAAGAATTATAATGACCCCCATGTATAGCCTATAGTGTGTTGCAAAACTGGCATTAAACCCACAACAACAACATGTGCCTACCCTAGTGCTTGGCAAGTTTATACACATGCTTTTTACAACAGGCAGATAAATTTTTTACATCATCTGTGTGTGTTTCTCATTTATTTCAGTTGTAAGTGTTCTTAATTGTTTGGAGTTTTAAGTTCCCAAGAGCTGAGTGTGATACTGATTCTATAATGTGTATGTTTTTGTATATGCTGTATGCATGTGTATGTACGTGTCAAGTTAAATCATATAAAATTATGTGAAACTACATATGATGATGGTATATATAATAGATACATCTCAAACTGTAATGTATATATTTATGTACTTTGTGAAATCAATGGTGTTACTGTATGTATAACTGTATTGATTGTAGGTTTGTAAATTGTCTTATTGTATGAATAATACTGAATGTTATTTAATTTGTTTTCAACAGAATGTAGTAAATCCTCTACATAGCTTTTCAATAAAGATTACTAGATTTGACCAAAACATAGGTAACTGTTATCCAAAGTAACTACCATAGTAGTGATTGTCTCATCTATTACTCTGTTCCAAAATACCTGATAAATTCATTAATCATTTCATATCTTTTAGTCTCAAAACTTGTTTAAAGATACAGGAATTGGTTCTGCGAGTTTAAAAAAATGTCAAATTTTTCACTCAAATTCTCAAGTTTCACATTTGTATGGTTGGTAGTAAAATCTTAACTCAGTGCACAAGTCCAAGTACCTGAAATTACTAAATTAGCACATAAGTTTATTTTCAAGTATTTGTCTAATTTTTTTAGGCTTGTATACATGGCTTTCATAACCAAAATATCAAAGAAAAAACAGAAGGGATGCAGGGAGTAATCAGAAAAATTCCTGAAGTGTTAGAAATTTCATGGACAATAGCAACTATTTCACCAACTTCACCCATATTTAAGAGTCTTAAAGAAAAAGTGAGGGAGGGAGCAAAGAAAAGGAAGAAACATTAGCATTCCACTGACTTATTCAACACCCATGAATTGCTGTGCTTAATTAAGATAAATCCAATCAACATCATTCTCAACTGTGGCATAGAAAAATATTTCAGATCTGGACTGACATTTTTTTTAAAAACCCCTAACCATTGCCATTAAAAGACAGAGTAAAGTCAAACTTGTAAAGGTTTAGAAAACAATTAGTTATCACTTACTGTGTTTCTTGACAGTGACAAAATCGGTAATGATTGATAGATTGAGTGGTGCTTAATCATACATCAACACCTGAAAAGTTATACTGTGTAAAGGCAGCTGGGATCAAAAGTGTATGGGCAGGATTATGAACCTCTGCCTTCTCATTACGAGTATGGCAACCCAACCAAGAAACCACAAAGATCCAGTTATTCATTAATAAATGAGCTAGAAGAAAAAGCTTACCTCTTGTTCAACATCATATATGTATGCATACAACACTGAAAATATTTTGATCGTGCTGATAAAATGCAGGATTTTATGTTAAAGTTGCTGAAAGGCTATTAAATGATTAATATTTATCCACATGTAGGTGCCTTACCTTTATGAAGATCATCTACTTACCCGAGTTCTATTGCAAGCTGTAAACTTCATGTACAAAGCAAAGCATGTGACCAATGAATGGGCAACAGACTGCCTGGGTTACATATAGTTGTGCTCACTTGGCTTTAACATACATGTGATTCTACTGGTGGTAGGACAAAAAATTACTTTTAAGGCCATATACAGCACACACCATTTTACAGTTTAATCTACTGCTTTTGAAAATGAAAAGATACTTTTAAGAAATAAAGGAGAAAATATATTTTTATTAACTCTTTCCACACATCATAGCAATAAGCCAGAACCAGTCTACTTGGGACTAGAACTGTTCCAGCTGTTGCTGTGACCAGTGCTATGATGACTGACTGTTCAGTCTGATTAAGGCTAGTACCTGTTCATGACAAGTTGTTAACAGCTTTAATTTATTGTTGTAATCTGGAGTTTTTTGTTTTTTTTACCAAATGCTGGATTTGTTTTAGGTGTTGCTAGTATTAACTCATTAACCCCTGGCGCCGCGTTTATGTGGCAGGAGGTGGTAGCCTACTTCTGAGCTCTGTAGCGTCAACGTCATGTATGACACAATAAAGTGGGTGGTATTATAGAAAGGTAGTCAGATGTAGCTTTACGATGATACCAAATAATATGGATGTTCTCGTTGCACTACAAAATACAGAGGGAAAAACGTAACTTTTTGGACCCAAGTTTTTTCCAGCCGAAATTCGCACGAGGTTGGAATCCAATTTTGTGTCCGGATTTTAGACTTTTTGGCCTCAGATCTAAGACAGACCAGTCTGAACTGCACAGGTGAACCTTTGCAAAAAGTAGGATAAGATGGGCATTTAGAATAAAGAGTGGTCTTGACATGAAGATGATGGGTCCATTAAGCAAAAAAAAAAAAAAGAGAAGAAGTCCAGCTTTTACCCTTCTGCTCATGCTCAGGCGAAATAGCCAATGAAAAACGATGTTTCTAACACAACTAGGCATTAGGTTAACCTAAAATGTCTTGGAGGTCAATGTATTAGGATGTATTCAGAAATAGCCCCCAAAATGGGTTTCCTACTCGCATTTCAGGCGAAAACGACAAAAACCTCCAGGGGTTAATGAGTCAAATTGATCAAAGATAGTCTATGATGGCTTTTGAGTCTATGATGAAAACTCTGACATTCTTTAGCAGAGGTAAAATAAACAAAGAGAGATTGACCAATTGATTTTGTTTACTACTATTCATGTTTAAATTACAGCAATTGTAAGAGTGTGTGACAAATAATAATAATAATAAAATAAGACCTGTCAGGGCTTGCAAAATTTGAGTCGGGATTTGTGATTTTATTGTAAGTCACGTGCCTTGGACCCATGTTTGAAAAAAAAATATTCTTTGAGCACTAACATCTGACACAATTACATATGGTCACATAGGTCATTAACAATCAAAACTCTGTCTTCTTGAAGATCACAGAAAGGGGAAAAAAAAAAAAACATCTTGAAATGTGTGGATCTATTGGGCTCACAATCAAAAGGTTATGGGTTCAATCCTGTCCCGGTAAGTCCAGGTTGGTTCCTGTGGTGTGTTTCTCAACAAAGCATTTTACTCTAATACACCCTGCACTGTGTAGCCTTTCATGTGTTTATGTACTATATAACTACAAACTAACAATTATGGCCAACTCAGATTACATATAAATTATTTTTTTCAGGCATTTTTGCACATTATATGCTAACTCAGCTTATCTTCGATTAAATGTTATTCACAACTCTTCCTGTAAACTTAAATCAATGTATTGATAATTTACTTGAATGAGATTCTCCATAAATTTGAAGGTATAATCAATCAACAAACAAAGCAAGTAAACCGACAAATAAATTTTATTTATCAAAAATAAACATAATTGTACTCCTGAACTTTAGATTTTACATCCAATATAGATCAATCAAATGTCCATACATTTGTATTGAAGAGATAAGTACCATATTTATTTGCATACAACTCAGGTCCAGCTGCAAACACTACAGATCCTGATCTGCCATTGCATATTGCTCAGGCAGATCAGGGCTTATACTGTTTGTTCTAATGATTACATGTACTCTGAACAAAACTGCATAGATCAAGATCTGCATACAAATTATACAATGGCAGATCTGGGTCAATGCAGCTTACAGTTGGATCCAACTTGTATGTGAGTATATATGGTGCTGGTGTTTGCAATATTTACAGTATAGAAGAGAGTGTCATCAATATTATTCAATGAAAACTTTTCATTAGACCATGAAATCAATTGGATTAAAATACAGACCTCCAACATAATGGAGATATGACAGGCACCACAAAACTACATGTTCTGCTGACTTTTTGACTTCTCAACCCACTTATTTTTAGTAGCATTGCATTCCTTAATAAAGGAAGTTATCATCAGTAATTATAGGTTACTGCATTTGTATGGGAAAATATGAACGAGTTTTTCAGACGAATATACTGCATGACCTTGGGAGTGCAGTATATCCATCTGACAAAACGAGTTCATATTTTCCCATACAAATGCAGTAACCTTTTTATTATATGCTCATTTTCTTATTCTACCCAAGGCTTAAATATATAAACAAAAATACACTACAAGAAACAAAGTAACTGAATGTATGCCGTATTCCAAACTCAATACACAAGCGTACATTCATCATAACACAACAACATTATTAATGCGCACGTAACTCTGCCCAGATAAATTTGAACTTGGTTGTTCGCTAGACATAAGCTTCGAAAGAAAAGGGCATTTTGGGCTACTTAAAATTGAAATTTGGAGTCATATTGTGAATGAATGCGCATTGCAACAAATTTTCCATTTGATCTGGAATGAATACATTTTGGTGTTTTTGTCGATTCAAAAAAATTTCGTGATTATGGACTGGATTTATCTACATGAAGTACACTGGATTCCAGCAGCATCTGTGCCAGTTGTATATGAAATATACATTGGATTGAAGCAGTGTAACTGAATGTTATAAATCATAATGAAGGAAAAATAAGTAGTCTTTCAATTGCAATTATCGAAAAGACGCTATGGAATTTAATGTTAATTTCATTTTGAGTGCAGTAAGGAGGATGTAATTGCACATGGAATATAGTTGAAATTACAGTACAATTTTGAAATGTGTAATCAAGCTTGAGAACCCATGACATGGCGCATGTAATTCAGATTTGCAGAACTAAGAAAGTACATTTTGAGAAAATTCAGGATGTAGAACTGTAAGTATAGTTTTTGCCATTCTTATTACCAGCTAAGGAAGACAGTTTATGCCTTGTAACTTGCATGTTATTTGTAAGAACCCTGTCTGGCATCTATAGCTAGCCTAAATCTGAAACACTGTATCAAAAAAGTTAACGCGGAATGTGTCGAAACAGCTGGTATATAGCAGTCCACGAAACATCAACTTTAGTTCATTCAGAAACAAATTGTTTGTTTACAATAGAAAGTAGTTCCTTTATTCACGTGAATGCAATATGAATTGAGCGCGCGAGTGCAATATCGGAAAATATTGCACGATTCTGACAATGTAAAGTTAACAGAGAAAAAAATGAGCATATTAATAATGACATCTTCTGAATTATATTTTTCACTGTTGTAAATATTTAAACTATAACTAATGACTGTGTTCATCTAATATACTTCTTATAATATCTTGATTTTAGTTAGTGTGAACAAAAAATGTATAGGATGATCAGACAGCAGCACTTGTTTTGTAATGGAATAGTGAGCTGGCACAAAATGAAAATGGAAAATGACTTTTTCTCCATGGTAACCTGACAGTAATTTATATTATTATCAGAAGAAAAAAACTGTGACACATGTTCCCTGTCCATACATCAAAGGTGCAGTCTCTCTACCATATTTGCTTATGCGTATGTGTAATGCACACACAAAGACAAATAATGTAGACCAAGCACCCCACCCCAACTATGGCATATTAATTAAACCAGGATCAACACTTGTCATTTTACAACTGAGATCCTAAATATGAATGGCTCTTGCCACTTTCTTTTCCTAAAAGTGGATCAGATGGCTGTATATTTGTGAAATTTAATGCAACGACATTCAATCGAAATATAACAAGTTATGACAAATAAGAAATCATTATTATTATTATTATTATTATCAATATTATTATTATACCTAATTATTAAATGTATGGGAAAATGTGTCATTTTTGGACTTGAAGAAGCTTTAGTGATAGTATTATCCTTCCAGATGAACAGGTTTCCTCTAAAACTAATTGTTTATTTTAAAAAAATAATTTTTGTCCTTTGGAAAGCTATACAATAAAATTTCACCCAACAAAGCATTTTATTCTACTCTACTGTTTTTAAAAATTACTGATCGACAACAAGCTGACTTGCTACCTAAAAAATACCTAATTAACAGGCATTTCCAGTAAAGTCAGATGGTGAAGTTCTATTTCATCAGTTTCCCAAAAAAATCTTGGAGGACAATAATAAAAATTAATTGTTGTTGCTAGTGTCTATTTCTCGATTTGACAATAAAAATTAGTTGTTGTTGCTAGTGCCTATTTCTCAATTTGGAATGAGGCTTCATGCTTTCTATTACAAAGTTATCATGCACTGACACACTGCAAAACAAACAACATGGTGTGAGGGACTTGTGTCTATAGTAGATTCTGGGATAATCCTTCAATTATTAGTTTATTGCTAAGTCCAGGAGACAAGCTTTCACACCTCTTTCATCCTGTTTCACTCCAGTAACTGACCGACAAAGGAAACAAGGTGTTAACTAGGCCTAGTCACCTTTTAATTAAGTTGATCAATGTGTTAACTAATCCTAGTCACCTTTTAATTAAGTTGATCAATGTGTTAACTAGGCCTAGTCACCTTTTAATTAAGTTGATCAATGTGTTAACTAGGCCTAGTCACCTTTTAATTAAGTTGATCAATGTGTTAACTAGGCCTAGTCACCTTTTAATTAAGTTGATCAATGTGTTAACTAGGCCTAGTCACCTTTTAATTAAGTTGATCAATGTGTTAACTAGGCCTAGTCACCTTTTAATTAAGTCCATCAACATCTCTATTGCTTGTCAAATGCAGTAACAATCTGTAAACCCTCAAACCTTACATCATTTAGGTATTTCTTTGGCACTTTAATGAATAAACAAATCAAGGAAAATTGATAAAATAGTATTTGAGAACTATGACTGATGTCTGCTAGCTCAGGGTATGAGCCAATCAAAACCTTCATCTACTGGACATGTCCAGCATATACAGAGGTGTCAGGAACTCTTGTTTTATATATATCTGTAGGCAAACTGAGTATACCCTAATCTGCCAGAATACTCCACAATAGAAGATCTGGGCCACTGTGATTCACTGTTGGATTTACATCATTGTGTATAAAGACGTTATTAAAATTTATTACATGCAATGAGGTGAGATCAATCATTAAACACTGTGCAATTGCTTAATTAAATTTCCAACATTTTTATTTAGGAATGAGTGATTAAATACATGACGACGGATCATCAATGTGCACAATACCATCCTCCGATCTAATTAAAATAAAACTCTCCAGCATAAAAGAGATTTGACAGGCACCAATAAAAGTTCATGTTCTTTAATTTTTCACTGTTCTTAAAGTCATTACCAGCATGTACAGCTTGGAATAGTTGTATTAACATCAAAGTATTAGTTGTACATCTGAATCGTTGATATCATGCCAGTATAAATGGTCTTTTGTTCACTATCATTACTATAAATATTTGCGTTAGAGTAGAGTCCAACTGTAAACTGCACAGGCCAGATCTGCTAGGCATAATGCACTGGCAGATCTGGGTCTGTGCAACATGTTCAGATTTATCAGTAGAGCAATCAACATAGACCCTGATCTGTAAGTACATAATGTCATGACACATCAGGGTCTATTCTGCTTCAACTCAACTTGTGATAATATGTGGTAACTGCATTACAGCAGGCATCAAACAAGTCATATGCATGACAATGATTTCTGATGATCATAATTTACTTGAGATTAGGTGAGCCATGACAGTGATTTCTGATCACCATAATTTACTTCAAATTACGTGAGCCATGACAATGGTTTCTGATGACCATAATTTAATTTAGATTAGGTGAGCCATGACAATGATTTCTAATGACTATAATTCAGATTAGGTGAGCAATGACAGTGATTTCTGATGACCATAATTTACTTCAGATTAGGTAAGTAATGACAGTGATTTTTGATGACCATAAATTACTTCAGATTAGGTGAGCCATGACAGTGATTTCTGATGACCATAATTTACTTCAGATTAGGTGAGCCATGACTGATTTCTGATGACCATAATTCATATTAGGTGAGCCGTGACAGTCATTTCTGATGACCATAATTTACTTGAGATTAGGTGAGCAATGACAGTGATTTCTAATGACCATAATTTACTTCAGATTAGGTCAGCCATGACAATGATTTCTGATGACCATAATTTACTTTAGATTAGGTGAGCCATGACAGTAATTTCTGATGACCATAATTTATTTGAGATTAGGTGAGCAATGACAGTGATTTCTGATCACCAAAATTTACTTCAGATTTGGTGAGCCATGACAAGGATTTCTGATGACCATAATTTACTTCAGATTAGGTGAGCCATGACAATGATTTCTGATGACCATAATTTACTTCAGATTAGGTCAGCCATGACAATGATTTCTGATGACCATAATTTACTTCAGATTAGGTCAGCCATGACAATGATTTCTGATGACCATAATTTACTTTAGATTAAGTGAGCCATGACAGTAATTTCTGATGACCATAATTTATTTGAGATTAGGTGAGCCATGACAGTGATTTCTGATGACCATAATTTACTTCAGATTAGATAAGCCATGACAGTGATTTCTAATAACCATAATTTACTTCAGGTGAGCCATAACAGTGATTTTTGATGACCATAATTTACTTCAGATTAGGTAAGTAATGACAGTGATTTCTGATGACCATAATTTACTTCAGATTAGGTGAGCCATGACAGTGATTTCTGATGACCATAATTTACTTGAGATTAGGTGAGCCATGACAGTGATTTCTGATGACCATAATTTACTCTAGATTAAGTGAGCCATGACAGTAATTTCTGATGACCATAATTTATTTGAGATTAGGTGAGCAATGACAGTGATTTCTGATGACCATAATTTACTTCAGATTAGGTCAGCCATGACAATGATTTCTGATGACCATAATTTACTTCAGATTAGGTGAGCCATGACAGTGATTTCTGATGACCATAATTTACTTCAGATTACGTGAGCAATGACAGTGATTTCTGATGACCATAATTTATTTGAGATTAGGTGAGCCATAACACTGATTTCTGATGACCATAATTCAGATAAGGTGAGCCATGAGAGTGATTTCTGATGACCATAATTTACTTCAGATTAGGTGAGCCATGACAGTGATTCTGATGACCATAATGTACTCCTGATTAGTTGAGCCATGACAGTGATTTCTGATGACCATAATTTACTTCAGATTAGGTGAGCCATGACAATGATTTCTGATGACAATAGTTCAGATTAGGTGAGCCATAGCGGTTTAATGGTTACCATATTGTTCTTGTGTGTGTGTGTGATTTTGGATTTTTAACATAGTTTTAACAATTTTTCAGTCGTATCGCTATGATGTCTATCGTGTGGCAGTTTGTAGTGATGTCTAGCACTGGGGCATCATTCCACAGACATGTAGCATCATGTGTCACCCAGTCACATTATCCTGACACAATGCCAACCAGTCCTAACACTTACCTCTGAATGCTGAGCATCTAGTGAGACAGCTGTAAGTACCATTTTTATCAGTCTTTGGTATGACTTCCCCTGGGTTCGAACCTGTGATCTCCCGCATCCAAAGCAGACATTCTAATGTTGTTCTTGCAAAAAGTATGTTGCAATTCTGAAGCATGCCCAGCCCAGTTCTAATAATACACTTCTAGCAGGCATTTTACTGCCACTGCCTAGGTAGTGCATTGCTTTTCATCTATCGACATGGTGTTCAATATCAATCGAGTACTCATTGATCTGGATTCAAAAGACTATTCTGAACTTTTTCATACTGATGTGTCAGCAAAAAGCATGTCGTAGTCTTCCATGTCACCTAATGAAAACTACCATGTTCATTCAAGAACAAGTAGGTCAATTGGGGTTTGATGAACTTAAAAACTGCTTGACATGTTAGTACATGGAACTTTTTCATCATCTATTGTGAGAGCTACTGGAGTGACTGTATAAAGATTATTAAATTGATAACAGGGTCATGATATTTCAACTGAAAGATCATCTAAGCCAACTGATTTGTTAATTGAAATAACCTTTCACTCAGTGATTGACACTAAAATGTTTAACCTTCAATTTCAATCCAACTTACCATGTATATTCCATATATAGTCCATATATAGTCCAAATATAAACTACAAAGACCCAGTTCTGCCATTGCTGGTAGTTCTAGGTCTATCCAGTTTGTTAGGAGTAATCAGCTGAACAAGAATGACCCTGATACACAGGCACATTATGTGCTAGAAGATAAGGGTCTACACTGCTTTCAGTTGGACTTTGACTTTTAAGCAAGTATACACAGTAGTTTGACATATTTGAAAGCAGTTTCTGAAATACAACTATTTTTCACACTTTTCTATACAATAACTACAAAAAAATCAGACTTTTTTAAATTGATAATTGTCAATGGACTAGTACATTGGTATTTATATGATTATAGAAGGGAGGGTATGAAGATTTTAACAGCTCATATCAACACTTTATCCATGCATGATAGGTCTTAGCCCACATCAATACCTTATCCATGCATGATAGATCTTAGCCCATATCAACACCTTATCCATGCATGATAGGTCATAGCCAACACCAAGGTCTTAGCCCACATCAACACTTTATCCATGCATGATAGGTCTTAGCCCATATCAATGCCTTATCCATACATGATAGGTCTCAGCCCACATCAATACCTTATCCATACATGATAGGTCTTTGCCCACATCAACACCAAGGTCTTAGCCCACATCAACACCTTGTCCATGCATGATAGGTCTTAGCCCACATCAATACCTTATCCATGCATGATAGGTTTTAGCCCATATCAACACCTTATCCATGCATGACAGGTCTTAGTCCACATCAGTACCATATTCATGCATGATAGGTCTTAGCCCACATCAGCACCTTATCCATTAACGATAGGTTTTAGCCCAAATCAACACCTTATCCATGCATGATAGGTCTTAGCCAACATCAACACCAAGGTCTTAGCTCATAACAACACCCTGTCCATGCATGTCTCAGCCCACATCAACACCTTGTCCATGCATGATAGGGAGCCCACATCAACACCTTATACATGAATGATTGCTCTTAACCTTGTCATCACCTTATCAATGCATGGTTTTCTTAGCTCATATCAACACCTTATCCATCCATGACAGTCTTAGCTACATCAACACCTTCTTCATGCAGGATTTTTCTTAGCCCATATCAACACCTTATCCATGCTTGACAGGCTCTAGCCCACATCAACACCTTATCCATGCATTATATGTCTTAGCCCACATCAACACTTTATCCATTCATGATAGGTCTTAGTCCACATCAATACCTTATTCATGCATGATAGGTCTTAGCCCACATCAACACCTTATCCATCCATGATAGGTTTTAGCCAAATCAACACCTTATCCATGCATGACAGGTCTTAGCCCACATCAACACCTTATCCATGCATGATAGGTCTTAAGTGAAGATCTTGATAATAAGAAACAGTAAAATGGCTGCAACAATGCAGATGGGGCATTTTCTTTTACCCTTGTCTATCTATTCTTCCATCTTTCCATCAATCAAACAATGGCTGAGCTATGCACTAAGACATTTCTCATGAAATGTTGCCTTTATGATCACACAACTTTGTGAACCAATTCTTCTTGGTGAGTGCAGCATCCTTCTTCCAAAATCAGATTATAAAGACTTCATGCTTAAGTGATGTTTATTGTTTGTTTAGTGCAGTTCTCCATTCAAGATCATGCAACTTCATGCATGAATGCAAATACTTCTAGGTTAGTAAAACACTCTCCAATTGAAAATGGTTACAATTACCTACAGTTTGTGCTTTATTAACTGTTTTTCTGCAGTTAAGTCAATTTGGCAGTTATTTCAAACGTTGCAAAAGAGGGTGGAAGAACATACATGTTCTATCTGTTACCGGTTCTTTTCAATTTTATTGCAAATGCAGTTCCAAGTTAATAACTTATAAAAAGACCCCACAGACAAGAATTGCATTTAAATTATCCAACTGAAAAGGAACTTCATAAAAAGCTGATTAATTCTGTGCATACCAATCATAATGACTGAGAATAACTTCAAGACACCTGTAGCCATCCTTAAAAATTTAGGCAAGTAACATTCAAGTCAAGAACTAGGTAAAGTACTGAGATATGCCCTGGATAAATTGTGCAGACTACTGACCAAATCCATGTGTGCAAGGATAATATATATATATATATATATATATATATATATATATACAAAAACACATACAAACACCTAAAAAAGAACGAGTACCAAGAATGTCATGATGTATCCAGTAATATGTTAAAAGTGTTATTCAAAGCAACTAAAGGAAAAAAAACAACATAAAACAACCAAGCCAATTACCTACTGAAAAGTCTACATTTTTCCAGGCCAAACACAAGTTGTCATTTGCTGACATGTACTTTATAACCATGGATCCATGAAAATGGGGGGTTTGCTGAGGTTGTCAGCATAATTACTTATCTTTATGTCAAGTAATTATTACCTATCTTCTCATTCACAGTGCCTCAGACAATTTTGTCCAAAGTATGTTGAAAGTATGTTGGCTGATGTTTTAATAGGGGAGATGACAACAGTATCAGAAAAATATAGCCAAACAGTGATTGTGATGCCATGCATACAAATGAGTTGGTTGACGATCAAATAAATAACCTATGCAAGTTTTGCAATTCCATGAATCCTTGCTTACAAAATATAGACTGATAAATACCGCTACTTGTTGCAGGTGGCAAAATTTAGATTTTTCACTTGGCAAATGGCTCTCATCTCACGCAATGGCAGAATGACATCAGAGACTCTGACTAAATTGATGATAAATCCAATTAAAATTAAGATCTACGTGTACTAAGGTGATCTGATGGGCCACAATGGGAGGTAGTCTTCTATTAACCATTAGATTCACCAATCAAATTACTACTTTCGTATTCTAAAAATCAGACACCTCATTCAGACCATGATGTTAATAACAGCAAGTCACTCTAAAACAGATCCCTACCTCAAAATAATGTGACTGAGACAAATGAAGCAAAGTGCCTTGCCATGAACATGATGCAGTAACTGATTGGGCTGATGCAATGATAGGATTTGATCTGCACCTTTCTGGTTGCAAGTCCAGAACCCAAACCACTAAGCCAATTAAATCTATAAAGAAGTACTGGCAAGCACCTGAAGATAACAGACAATATGAAATACACTTTACATTACAATATGCCAAAATCAAAGTTTGTGGAATGACACAATACAGAATGGACTACTCTCCATATATATTTTGGCAACATACTAGGCAATACACACTCCTACAACAGTGTAAGCATCTGTTACAATGAGACATAAAATCCATGCAATGATCCATTAAAATGGGGTTTAATAGAATGGACTAGTCCCAATACATATCTTGGCTGCATACTAGGCAATACACAAACTCCAACAAAGAAAACGATTGTTTCGATGACACATTAAATCATTGCAATGAACCATTAAAATGGGGTTTTAAAACAGGTCTCTACTCAAATTACACCATCTCTCCTAGACAGCCAAACTGAACTACTGCCTATTGTTGGTACATACATAAAATATCAATAGATTTGTAATATAATTTTGGTACTAAATGAACATCTAATATGCATGTTAACTGTTCAGTGTGTAATAATATTGTGAGAAAATAAGAAGTCTATATCCAATTTCTCAAATGAAATATGTATCCTAACTGATAGAAGTACGATTATTCTGCGCAAATATTCTTTTGGGCTAAAGTCTACTTTATTTTTCATTAGTGATGAAACCTCCAATCAATTTTTTCTTAACAAACCTATTTATCAATATAAAGTTAGATTTATTTTTCTCTTTCTTACCCATATACTAAAAAATGGCTTTAAACTCATAACAGGAAGTCTTTAATTTGAAAGTGACCTATATAACAACCTTAGGATCTACCAGTGACTGAACATGTCAAATACTCAGAGAAGAATCCTACATTAATAACGTGTATTGGTATGACTGATCTATTGATTGATCAATCAATTTGTGTTTAATGGCACATCAACACATAAGTCAGTATAACATGCTGAAGCAACTGGAGAGAACTGTCTGATGCCTGAAGAAATACCATGGCAGCCTACCTCGCTTGGACCTGCACTCAAAAAACTTTACCCTAAGCCAAATCTTATTCCTGGCTTGGACCTGAGGTCATAAAACTTCACCCTAACCCAAATCTTAATTAATAACATTCTAACTAATCTAAAGGCTACATCTGCACAATGATGACCAAACTCAAGGCTACACTTGCACAATGGCAATATTTTGACCAACCTCAAGGCTATATTTTACCCAGTTATGACCAATCTTGAGGCTACATTTGCACAATGATGACCAATCTAAAGGTAACATTTGCACAATGATGACTAATCTAGAGGCTACATTTGCACAATGATGACTAATCTAAAGACTATTTTTGCACAATGATGACCAATCTCAAGGCTATTTTTGCACAATGACGACTAATCTAAAGGTTACATTTGCACAATAATGATTAATCACCAGGCAACATTTGCACAATGATGACTCATCTAAAGGCTACATTTTGCACAATGATAACAAATGTAAAGGCTACATTTGCACAATGAGGATTAATCTAAAGGCTACATTTTGCACAATGATGACTAATCTAATCTAAAGGCTACATTTGCACAATGATGACCAATCTCAAGGCTACATTTGCCCAATGAAGACTAATCTTAAGGCTACATTTGCACAATGATTACCAATCTCAAGGCTACATTTGCCCAATTATGACCAATCTCAAGGCTACATTTGCCCAATGGTAACTAATCTCAAGGCTACCTTTGCACAATGATTACCAATCTCAAGGCTACATTTGCCCAATGATGACTAATCTCAAGGCTACATCTGCACAATGATGACCAATCTTAAGGCTATTTTTGCACAATGACCACTAATCTAAAGGTTACATTTGCACAATAATGATTAAACACAAGTCAATATTTGCACAATGATGACTCATCTAAAGGCTACATTTTGCACAATGATGACTAATGTAAAGGCTACATTTGTACAATGATGACTAATGTAAAGGCTACATTTGCCCAATGATGACTAATCTAAAGGCTACATTTGCCCAATGATGACTAATGTAAAGGCTACATTTGCACAATGATGAATAATCTAAAGGCTACATTTGCACAATGATGACTAATCTAAAGGCTATTTTTGCACAATGACGACTAATCTAAAGGTTACATTTGCACAATAATGATTAATTGCCAGGCAATATTTGCACAATGATGACTCATCGAAAGGCTACATTTTGCACAATGATGACTATTGTAAAGGCTACATTTGCACGATGAGGACTAATGTAAAGGCTACATTTGCCCAATGAGGACTAATCTAAAGGCTACATTTGCACAATGATGACTAATCTCAAGGCTACATTTGTCCAATGATGAATAATGTAAAGGCTACATTTGCACAATGAGGACTAATGTAAAGGCTGCATTTGCCCAATGATGACTAATCTAAAGGCTACATTTGCACAATGATGACCAATCTAAAGGCTAAATTTGCACAATTATGACCAATCTCAGAGCTACATTTACACAATTATGACCAATCTCAAGGCCACATTTGCAAATGATGACTAATCTCAAGGCTACATTTGCACAATGTTGACCAATCTCAAGGCTACATTTACACAATTATGACCAATCTCAAGGCTACATTTGCACAATTATGACCAATCTCAAGGCTACATTTGCACATTGATAACCAATTTCAAGGCTACATTTGCACAATTATGACCAATCTCAAGGCTACATTTGCACACTGATGACCAATTTCAAGGCTACATTTGCACAATTATAACCAATCTCAAGGCTACATTTACACAATGACAATATTGTGACCAATCTTAAGGCTACATTTACACAATTATGACCAATCTTAAGGCTACATTTACACAATTATGACCAATCTCATGGCTACATTTACACAATTATGACCAATCTTAAGGCTACATTTACACAATTATGACCAATCTCACGGCTACATTTACACAATGACAATATTGTGACCAATCTTAAGGCTACATTTACACAATTATGACCAATCTCAATGGTACATTTGCACAATGACAATATTCTAACCAATTCTGAGACTAAATCTGCACAATGATGACTACTCTCAAGGCTACATTTGCACAATGACAATATTCTGACCACTCTCAAGGCTACATTTGTACAATGTGAATAATCTGACCAATCTCAAGGCTACATTTGTACAATGACAATGTTTAGACCAATCTCAAGGATACATTGTACAATGACATGTTTTGACCAATCTCATGGCTACATTTGTACAATGATAATGTTTTGACCAATCTCAAGGCTACATTTGTACAATGACAATGTTTTGACCAATCTCATGGCTACATTTGTACAATGTGAAAAATCTGACCAATCTCAAGGATACATTGTACAATGACAATGTTTTGACCAATCTCATGGCTACATTTGTACAATGAAAATGTTTTGACCAATCTCAAGGATACATTTGTACAATGACAATGTTTTGACCAATCTCATGGCCTCATTTGTACAATGACAATGTTTTGACCAATCTCAAGGCCACATTTGTACAATGACAATGTTTTGACCAATCTCAAAGCTACATTTGTACAATGACAATTTTAACCAATCTCAAGGCTACATTTGTACAATGACAATGTTTTGACCAATCTCAAGGCTACATTTGTACAATGATAATGTTTTGACCAATCTCAAGGCTACATTTGTACAATGACAATTTTAACCAATCTTAAGGCTACATTTGTACAATGACAATGTTTTGACCAATCTCAAGGCTACATTTGTACAATGACAATGTTTTGACCAATCTCAAGGATACATTTGTACAATGACAGTTTCAACCAATCTTAAGGCTACATTTGTACAATGACAATGTTTTGACCAATCTCAAGGCTAAATTTGTACAATGACAATGTTTTGACCAATCTCAAGGCTACATTTGTACAATGACAATGTTTTGACCAATCTCAAGGCTACATTTGTACAATGACAATGTTTTGACCAATCTCAAGGCTACATTTGTACAATGACAATTTTAACCAATCTTAAGGCTACATTTGTACAATGACAATGTTTTGACCAATCTCAAGGCTACATTTGTACAATGACAATGTTTTGACCAATCTCAAGGCTACATTTGTACAATGACAATGTTTTGACCAATCTCAAGGCTACATTTGTACAATGACAATGTTTTGACCAATCTCAAGGCTACATTTGTACAATGACAATGTTTTGACCAATCTCAAGGCTACATTTGTACAATGACAATTTTAACCAATCTTAAGGCTACATTTGTACAATGACAATGTTTTGACCAATCTCAAGGCTACATTTGTACAATGACAATGTTTTGACCAATCTCAAGGCTACATTTGTACAATGACAATGTTTTGACCAATCTCAAGGCTACATTTGTACAATGACAATGTTTTGACCAATCTCAAGGCTACATCAGCACAATTTGAGGAACATTTCAAAATCAGAAGTAGCATTTTATTACCTGAAATACTGAGTCAAGTTTCATGATGGTGAGACCTGGTTGAAAAGAAAAATACATCCTTTGGCAATAATAGGTTTGGCATAAAAGAATATCACCATAGCAACAAGGTCATTGATTTGTTGAATTGACTGTTATGCTAGCTGAAATGTTTTAGCCACAACCCATTTGACTTTACTAATAATAATATTTATTATTTGATCCTTCACAATTTCTTTTTGTAACAACAATTTGCCAACTGTTTATTATTTTTTTGGACAGTTCAAATATTTCTTCCAAAATATGGATTGGGCAATCTATAAGCAAATCCCTGTTTTGACCTCGTGTTTTCAAGAATGATTCAAGATGTACAAGTCTTTTACATCTTAAAATGAACTCAGCAGCAAACTGCATAGCTGCTAATCTGCCACTGGCAGATCCAGATCATCACTGTTCAATGCTAGGAATACACTATGCAGGTCAGCAAAGACTGTTCACTGCTGGCCACACACTGTACACATGAGCAAAGATGGTAATTTCTGCACATTACAAATATAATATTACAATTGGTTTCAAATAGCAGCATGAATGGTACCTGGTGCTGTATATTGAAATGTTTAGAGTTTCTTAAATGAAATATGTACATGTGACATATCCTGACTGATAGAAGTACAATTACCTGGGAAAATGGTTTCACTAATGGACAAAAAAAAAAAAAAGAGTTCCTTTTACATGCTCTGTAATAATTTTATAATGTTCTAATCCATGTTAACATGAAGAGTATGCAACCACCCCAAAGGGTATATGCCTTCATGTTGCTAAAACTGCTTCCATGATGTTAAATGGTTTACTCTTTTAAAGGTGAACAGGCTCCAAACACTACTCCATACACCCCACCCTCCTTACAACCCACAGCTGATTCCCAGTCAATAACTATTTCACTAGTTTGTCTTGAAAATTTTCTATAAAGTTTTCTTTACATATTTTTTTAAAAAGTTTTATTTTCTTTTGAAAGATCATTTATTTATTATTACCATCCAAATTATGATTGCAAATTACTGTGTGCATAACAAAAGTATCTGATTACTCAAGCGAAATCACTTTTCTCAAGCACCAAAACTTTACGTTAGAAAACCTTAGAGCTTTCAAGGGTAAATGGAATGCAGTGATCAGGAAACTAACAGCATAGTCCATGTAAATAGAGCCTTCTTTATCCATTTTTTCATAACTTTTGCATAAACAGTTTTCAATCCAACCCACAATACATTTTGAAAACAACTAGTCCCTTCTTTGTCAACGCCCTATAACATGTGTAGGGGCCAGTGGGCTCTAGTCCATCTGTTTGTCTGTCAACCTATCTGTCAGGTCACCAAATTTAAGTGCATTTTCTTTTCTTTTCTTTTTTCAAGTTTCTCATAAGATGTTGGTTATTGAGTCAATTAACGAACAAACTTCAACAAAAGAAAAATATTTCTTAGTATCCACTAACTGCAGTATTTAAAAAGGTTCTTTATCATTTGATCTTTGAATCTTCAGTCTCAGTTTGCAATATAATCTTTATTACACACCCCATACAATGACCAGTTTTGCTCATATTCAATACGTTTATTTTGTTATCATGAAGAAAAGGCAGTTGAAGCTCAAAAGAACCAAATTGTGGACATGTTAACATTAGACAAGATCAAACAATCATCTATTTCGTACCAATATTTGGTGGGCTCACAAATGGCTATTTAATGATGAACTAGTAATATGTGAGACTCTAATGGAAATAATAATAATATATCATTGAAATATTAAAAAATGTTATCACGCCGCCATTAAACAAAGTTTACAATAAATTCTCTGTTTAATGTAGGCCAATAGACAATCACAAGACATCAAAGATGCCTCTCCTAACAACCGACAGATGATACCCTCAAGGTGATCAATGATAAACCACATACATACAGAAGGCTGCAAATAATTACACCTGAAGTTGTGCAAGAAAATAATAAAACACATTTCCCATTTTGTATGGTTTCTGTTTTCTGACAAAATTCTAAACCTACAAATTTATAAGTCTGTTCTTAGCATGCAAACTAAATGATAATTAACTCTGTATTGGAATAGCTTTTAAAAAAGTATATTATTATACTAGGCCTTGAATTACTAGATTTTCTGTGAGAAATAATCTAGATATTTCACTGGAGCACAAAGATATCATCAGTTTTCACTGGTTCTCAACAGACACTGATAACATTATAACCATCAAATTTGAAGTTATTCTAAGACACTTGTGTAACTGAGATGCTTAATAAAGGCATATCCCATTAAAAACGAGATCAAAGCCAACAAGCCATGAATTATTTCTTAATATGTAATGTTTTGCTTTAAAATGGGATGGAGAATTATGTAACTGTTTATATTTTCTGTGCAAATAATCACAAAACAAAGCAGAACAAAATGGTAAACAGCTGACATCACAAGGAATCCAGTACAAAATCTGCTACTTTAATGTATCATATAGTACAAATTTGAATCAACATCATGAAATTCTCAACTTTTAATAAGAAATACATTTTGTTAAGTTTTCTTTCGAAACAACATTCTCAGTACACTATAAATAACAACAATCAAAGAAAATTTGATCAATGAAAATTTTGCTGATACCTAATAGTAGAAACACTTTATTACATAAATATAAATTAAACCAGTTTTGTCATGTGAAATTTGTTGTTAGTTCTATCTTTTAATTTGGTTTCAGTGTAATCATCATAAATGCAATACGCCCTCTTGTATCCAAATGCATAAAATGTCAATCTACCATCATAAGCATTTATGTGAGAATCTCTAATTAAGTGCCAACATTGTTTTGATCTCCAATTTGTGGAAGTATTGTTTTATTGCTACACTCAATTAAATGCAGACCTGCTCTGTAATATCATGTTAATTACATCTTTTGTATGAAATAAAATAGAAGGGATTGAATAAAAGAGAAGTTAAGAGCCCTACAAATCTACCTGTGTAAGAGCTAGCATTGTTATGCATCAGTTCAACTCATTTCAACTATTCATCAAACACTTACACAAATATTATTAGGTAAGTAATATAATTAAACTACCTTAAATTAGTACATATACTCATTTACAAATGTAATCAAAGATAGCAAGGTAACCAAGTGTACCTGCCAAAAAAAAAACTGTTACACTGATACAGTTCATTTTGGAGAAGAAAGTTCCAGAGTCTGTAGAGAACTTAAAGTTACTGATTTGGCACTGAAAAATTTCCTCAGGGACAAAAAGTCTCAATACTATTTGCAATGAAATCATGGCATCAGTATTTTACTAAAACAAAAATATCAAGTTTAAACGTTGACAGCTGCTCCAAGAAGCAAATGTCTCCATTTGTTTTAATACAAATGTTATCTTGTTTTGTTGTGAATCAACAACAAAAAGCAATAATGTAATAACCAATATTTTCATAGATGTGATACTTGTTGAAAACTTTTGGTGTAATGTTGTTCAGTGGTTGGATATCATGAAAATAATATTTAATTATATAAAAAAGTGAACAACTTCATTAGAAAAAGCTCTTTATTGACAACAATTTGAATTTAATTATAAACAAGTATTCAGCCATTAAATAGCATGGTTACATCCCCCACCTGGTTTTCTTGTTGTCCAGCGGGGATAGCATCCCTTCTTAATTTCTCTGAGGTTCCTTGGTAACTTGCAGTATCACTTATGGTCTATGTGTTTGGTTCCCCTTGTATGTGTATTATCAAGAGATAAGTCTACGTAGCTTGTCCTTTCAAACAGTATGACATCACAGTGGTTTATACATATACAGACTTACTATCAGAAACTCGCATATTCCACAATTTTAAGTGCAATGTAAACTCATTAGTCATAATAAAATATTTAATATCAGTCTTTTCTACATGGAACCCATTAATACTTTTTTACATTGCTTTTAATCTTAACCTTTCAACTATTATTTCTTAATTTAATACTGCAATATTAAAAAAATGAGTTATACCTTCCACAACCTACTGCAAGAAGAAGGGTGTTTAGTCCATTTTAAAAGTATTAACCCATACACCTGGTGAATTCCTTGGCAAACATGTTGAGAAGGGAAGAAATGACTCAGGATATTACTGCAATAACCAGGTCAACTTCACCACACCAGGTTTGTTACTCTGGTGAGGAATTTATTTCTAGAGACAATAAAAGAACAAAATTCAATATGTCAAATGCCTTAAATAACCATTTTAATATGCCCTTTATATCTACTGCCTAAGTATATCATCCCTCAAATTAATGACATATCCTTATCAAAAGAACCACACAAGGACTACCCCCTGTGTAAACAGTTATTGAAATTTCGATCACCTGCACTGTGGAATAGTAAAGTGTGTGGAAACATGGCATTCTCTACTTGCACACATCACCGATTATCAGTTTATCTAGGAATTATTTATCTTCAAATTCATACAACCTTGTCTGCTCAAGAGAAAACTTCATTTAAAAATATTGCATACCTGTTGTTATCAAAATAACTTTTCCTTTGTGTTTTCTATTTCAATTTCTAAATCAAACACAAAAAATAGGAATTATGAAATATTCTCTATGAAAAGAACCAAAGGTAGAATGGTCTGATTAAAAATAATGAAATATAGGTCACAAAGACCCATTTTCACTGATGGCTGTAGCACTCCTTAAATATTTACTTACCATGTCATGTGACTCTCAATCAATGTATCTGAGAAAATGACCTAAACACAAAACCTAACCACAGTGTTGATTCCAGGCAGACAGATCAATAGATGGACATACACATTTTTGGACAGATATCATCAATCTATTAGACCGAATTATTTTGCAATCCACCCCAATAATTGATACAACTTCACACTTACTGAGCAGGGCACCTTACTCCAAATGCCTCAGCACTAAATAACCTACTTGTGCTGCTGTGCTGTAAAGCACCAAAGCAAATCAAAAAGTTACAAAACTGTCACTTAATGCAAAAACATATGACATCTGCATATGGATAATTATTAAGACTGAGTAAACAACACTATAGTACTCACAAGATTGTTCAACTCACACAACATATTTTTGTAATTATATTACCGAATGGATTGACTGAACTTAAAAGATGGTTTTCAAGGTGGATTTGCAAAACAGATTCAATTCACCTTTCATATCTCATCCCCTTTCCAATACACCACCTGACAGTGATAATCTATTACCTAAACATTACAGCAGCAGTGACCTATCCCACTTATGCAAATACTTTATACCACTGACAAGATTTGCATTCTTGAAGCCAGGGTGTTTCATATTTCATTCTGGAAGTATAGGTGCCAAATATACCTGCTTTTAAGTTGGATCGAACTGCAAACAACAAAGATCCTGAACTGCCATAGCATAATGCACCTGCAGATCAGGGTCTATGCTGTTTGTTCTACTGGTTACTCCTAACAAACTGTACAGACCCAGATCTGTGGTGCATTATGTGACAGCAGATCTAGGTCTGAGCAGTTTGCAGTGGGACTAGTCTTATAAGCAAGTATATATGTTTGGCCATGATGTGCTGTCACATAATGTGCTTGCAATCAGGGTCTTTGGGGGGGGGGGGGTCTATCAATTAGTTCTAATAAACCTGCATACACTTAGATCTTCTGGCACATTATGCAGTCTGCACTTGGATTTGACCTATAAGTGGGTATGTATGTTACTCCAGGTGGCTCAAGTCTGACAGGTTTAACAATCCAAAAGTATTATTCAGAACAAGGTGTCCCATTGGTGAACATATTTTACAGGGCCACAGACCCAAGCTAATGGTGGTCATGGTGCCCCAGACCCAAGCTAATTATTAAGTAATGGTGGGGCATGATAAGAGATCAGAGAGGCATGGTCAGAAAGACTGGGGGCAGTCAAGTTTGAAGATAGCTTGTTTAAGGTCAATTAGGAAGTAGAAGATAAAAGTGTATTGGTTCTTCATTAAATCCACAGCTGTGTAACAGAAAATAAAGAATAAGAAGAATGTAAATGCTGAGTTAACATGTGTGAAAAATAAGGCCTCATTGCAGCTTTCTGCTTATGACATCAAGGTACTCACTGCATATAACAATAGACACTTTCTGCTTATGACATCAAGGTACTCCTTGCATATAACAGTAGACACTTTCTGCTTATGAAGTCATTAAACTCCTTGCATATGATGGTAGAAACTTCTGCTTATGAGATGAAGGAACTCCTTGCATATAACAGTAGACACTTTCTGCTTATGAAGTCAAGAAACTCCTTGCATATCTTGGTAGAAGCTTTATAGGTATGAGTTATACTGTATATACACACATACAGGTTGGATGCAACTGCCAACTGCATAGATCCAGATCTGTGTTGCATATGATGATGGCATATCCGGGTCTGTGCAAATCAATGGGAATAATCAGTAGAACAAACTACACAGAGCATGATCAGCTAATGCATTACATGATGGCAGATCAGGGTCTATGTGTGCAGCTGGGCCTGAATTGTACTAAGTATATGTAGTAGCAGTATACAAAAGTTTCAGGTGAATAAATCAAATGTTGTGGAAGATACATAATTTTCAAAACATCAACAAAGCACCTGAACATCATTATAATGCCATTTGCCATAGCTGCTGGAAAAGGCAAAAAACAAATTATGCAGTCTGATGACATACTTATGGCATTATGATCTCTGGCAAGCGAGTTCACCTTATTTGTTTATATTATTATGTCAAAACACCAACAGTCCAATTCAGTCCTAATCAAAGGCTGAAAGAAGCCCAAAGATAAAATCTGTTTATGTCTGTCAAACAACTGACACAAAATCAATGGTGTCATAAATTAGGAAGCAAGGGGTGGGATCTGAAGACAGCAGTAGGGGTTTTTGTGGTGGGATGCATGGACAGAGCCATATTTTATATTCATTTCAGTCCATGCTGCAGGCCCCCATTAAATTGGTATCACATGCTTAGTTCAAGTTGATAAAAACCAATTTGACTTTATGTTCAGTACCATACATACTGGCATACAAATGTAATCAGCATAGATACAGATCTCTCATCACATCCTGTGCCAGCAGATTTTAAGTTTGTCAGGACTATTAAGTTCTACAAACAGTACAGACCCTTGTCTCCCATCACAGAATCCATGTCGTTTGTTAGGACAACTCAGTAAAACAAAGAACAGATACCCTGATCTTCCTTCTCATGGTCCATATTGTTTGCAGCTCAATCCAATTTATGTGCAAGCATAGACATTAAAGTTCTTCCAATCTGTGTTCAAGAAATACAACAAAGTCTCAACAACCTATCCACCAATAATTCAGACTTTTCATTCACCTGGACACGTGGAACATTTTTTTTTTTAAAAATGGTACTGATACTAGTTTGTCCTTTAACAGAAAGAAAAAATTACTACTTACTCATCTGATTTCTCTGAAAGAATTGATGCCTCTGATGTGCCCATCTTATAATCATGAGGAAGAGTGGCACGGTGATTATGATTGACACCATCATAACGATGAAATGAATGATGTGCTGAATTATTCTGGGTTGTACCAGCAAAAGTTTGTGATTTGGGTATATTTCTGTACCCATCAATAATGTTTTTCTCCTCAAGAATCACATTCCTTGTGTGTCCACCCACTGTCCGTCTTGCGTATCTTTTACTAGGTGACCTGAAAAAGAATAACTGGACTTTTGAAAGGTTTTTTTCTTTGGCTACATCATGTCACTAACTTAACATTTGATAAAGTTTTCAGGGTTTGTTACGATGAACATATACGATAACACCTGCCAAATGTAACACACTTAGAGAATTCCAAGATGTAATCAGTGTTATAGAATACTATGAAATTAACTGCATTAAAGGTAAGTGCAAGTGTAGGCATCTCAATATGTAAAAAAAAGTTTGTTGCTTGAGATTGTATATAAATTAAATGCTCATATCAGATGAACAAATTTAAACAGTTTTTATAACTGCAATAATTTGCTCTCATGATGACAAAATTTTTATAGATATAACTCAACATTTACTAAAAATATTTTCTAGTGGTGCTACTGTTGTTTGTTTTATTCAAACAAAAAACAGTCCTGTTAACATTACTCAGAATTTACAAACCACATACTAGAGTGCCACTAGATTCATTTCATTCTCACAACAAAAGAAAAGTCCTGCTAACATTCAAGGCCATCATTTCTTATTAAAACAACAAAAAAAGAATTTAACTGAAAGGAAAATAGTAATAATACTCTCTCTCTCTCTCTAAAATGCCCTTCATTATAACACTATTCCTGTTATAAGGTAGGTATAGTAATGGATCCTATTTTATTATGGAGTAGTGAGATCATATAGTGTACTTCTTTACAAAGTAGTCACACTATGTATACCATGCCTGCCATTGACAGTGTTATAATAAGGGTGTGCTGTAATAATTTGGCAAGACATGAACCCATGAAAAATTACTATTAATGTTTATGGAGGAGACTGTCCAGTTATTATTGAGTTTGCTTATGACTGCAACATGTACCCATATGTACATGACACAGATCCACATCTACCATCACACCAGCAGATCAGGGTTTGCCCTCATTCATAATACCTCAGTGCTGTCTGCACTGGCCGAACTCCACCTCAAATGTGACTGAAGGGAAGGGATACGTGTAAATTTCATACCAATGTGGCTACCTAACACCCTACATAGCATTTATAACAAGAAAATAAACTGCAAAAATAGGACTGTCCTAAATGACCACCACAATAATATTTAATGATTAAAGGACATGAATGTGAAAGTAAGTAATGTTTAACTATGAGAATAAAGGTAAAACCCTATGATATTAGAAACCTAACAAATGACTGTTTCATGTCATGATGTCACAAGTAACACTGCAATGCACCTGTTCCGTTATCTTCCAACGGTTTAGTTGGCACATGTAAATAACATATATTCATCATCTAATGTGACAACCAGTCTATATAGGCCAGTCTACTGTGAAACCAGTCTGTATAGGCCAGAAGAAATAGCTGCATTCAGTATACAAGACCATGAATGTATCCATCCCCTATGATATATTTGTAGTAGTTCACACATGTCATATTTGAGGTGTTTTCATGTTTGTACAAAAAAAAACAAGGTATTCCGAATGGGTTGACTGGTTTCTTTGCATGACTGCAACAGAGTAAACCCTGACCTGTTGGTGCATCATGTGATGGCAAATCTAGGTCTATGCTATATGCAGTTGCATATGTCTTACTATGAATTAGTTACTTTTTTGTGAAGTGCAGATTTTTGATGGATTTCATTGGGTACAGAAATCTGAAATGCAAACACATATCTTCATCAAATCTTCACCTTCTAGATTTATCAAAGAGAAATAAGAGCAGCAGATATGAAATAGAACACAGTGAAATTCTATTATGTTAGGAGATAAGAAGTTATATTTGAAGATTTGGGTTCTCCTTGTACTATTAAAAGAACAATAACTGTCAGTTTGTTTGCAGCTAATGTCTGTGTCTTTTACTTAAAATATGAATCTGATGTAAATATTATTTTAATGCGGTTTACATAATACAAAACTTGGAAATAGTTGGAAAATAAGCAGAGATTGCACTTATGTATTTATATATTTGCATGGTCTTTGTTCTAGCCATACATCAGTTCTATATGCTTATCAGTGGCAGGTAATGCCTGCACAATCTTTTGTATCAGTCATACTTTTAAACGCTATTACTTTTCAATGATGCAACAGAAACTGATAACAAATATGGGGTTTTCTGGTATAGAAGATTCAAAACCAAGTTTAAAAAGAAACCTCCATAACTCAGCTTTAAATATGAATCCCTCATTAAAATGTGGTAGTTGGGGCCATAACCACTCAGTGTTAGGTACCTATATTATCGGGCAATAACCACTCTCAGCATTAAGTACCTGTAATACAGGGCCATGACCACTCACAGCATCACATACCTGCGATATGGGACCATAACCACTCACAGCATTAAGTACCTGTGATACGGTCCATAACCACTCACAGCTTTAAGTACCTGTGATAAGGGGCCATAACCACTCACAGTATTAAGTAACAGTGATACAGGGCCATAATCCCTCACAGCATTAAATACCTGTGATTCAGGGTCATAACCACTCAGAGTGTTACGTACCAGTGATACGGGGCCATAACCCCTCACAGCTGTTGTTGTTGTTGTAGGGTTGAACGCCATTTTTCAGCAGAGGATAGGCTATACATGGCGGCCAGCATAAATGGTGGACGAAGAACCCAGGAAAACCCCGGAAGGAACCACCGACCCATGAGAAGCTACTGGCAAGCCTTCTCATGTATCCACATTGGCCAAGCCTGAGACTCGAACCCACGCAGACAGAGGTGAGATGGCAGTGATCCGTAACAGTGAGCGCTTTAGACCACTCGGCCACTCGTGGGTCAATAGCAATACTTAGCTATATCCAGAATTACATTACATCAAAGCACATGGTAATAATAGACAAGAGCTCTAGTTTTCAACAATGAAAATCGTATCAACATGCAGAAATATCCACAATGAATTATACCTTATGTCCTTTAATCTGAAGTAAACACAAAATACATAAAAACTGGCACCCCACAAAGAATACTGACTCCACAGCATAAATGTTTCCCAAATAAAATGAAATTAAAAAAGGCAATAATGTTGTAATGGTCTCCATTTGTCTGACAACAGTACTCCCAAACATTCAGTTTACCTCATCGTTACACACATAACGATTAATAGTCTTTGAAAACAACTGCATGAAAAGACAGAAATACCAACACGGGGGTAATTTCTCTGGGGTTGAACTTTTGCTACTTTTAAAAATCAAATCAAGAATCACATAAAATTAAATCATGGAAATAAAACAATAAAACAAGCTGTACTGCCAAGTGCAAAAAATCACAAAAAGAGATACAATTTCGAAAATAATAAATCTGTAAGAATTTAACATGTCCTACATTTCCTGATATATAATATAGCCAGACCACACAAAGAAAGATAAAAAGAAGGAGAAAAGGGAGAACAAAGATACGATGAAAAACTGCAGTTACATTTACTGGCATATATTATGTGTATCAAATGACCATACAAAGTACTATGCAAACATATCTGCAGTAGACTTCATGGATCAAAGAAATATCACTGCTACAAATAGTCTTCAGCATTTTCTTTGATGTTCTTTTCATTTGTCCGCATAGTCTGGAGTCTTCGAATAGCTAAAAGTATTGGTACCCACCATCAGATGACAACAGCAACAACAACAACAACAATAATAAAAATAATAACTTCTGGGCTGAAGCTTCAATTTATAAATCCAATGATAACACTAAAAAGACTTTTTTTTAAAGTTGCCAGCTTACTGAACCAAAATGATAACACAGTATGAAATAAGTTTGCTAAAGTTGCCAGCTTATGAAACCACAATGACAACAACAACAAAAACAATAATAATAATAATAATAATAATAATAATAATAATAATGATAATGTCAATAAACTACAATAAGATTAACAACAAAAACAACAATAATAATGTGTCAATAAACAATAACATTAACAATAATAATAATAATAATAATATGTCAATAAACAATAATAACATTAACAACAACAATAATAACAATAATAATCATCATCATTTTTTGTGAAGTTTTTAGGCTATGAGACTACAATAATGACAATAACAGTAACAATAATAGTAATTAATATTAACTACAATACAGCGTTGCTGCCAATTCCTTTTGAACAGCATTCAGTATGACACTAACGATACATATATCAATTTAAAAGCAGCTTCCCAGTAATTGTTTTGACTCTTGTTTTTATGATAATTAAATTTGAAATAAATTATGACACAAAAAACTATACACATATGTAACATTACAAGCAATATGAAAGAGTAGTAAATAAGAGGAAACAACTTCCATCATGAAGTAGAGAGATTTGATCAAGAAAATAAATGTCTGAAATGGAACCAAAGACAGTACCATAAGATTTAAACAGGTTTCAACAAGTGATGGCCAGAAAAATGGACAAGGCAGCAAGCAAATGGATAGGTGAAATGATGCTCGATGTATGGACACAAAGGAGATGAAGAAAATGATCAACAAGGGTAATAAAGTGAAAGTTCTAACAAATAAGGATGATCAAAGCTGATCTGCATTTCACTAATATCAACATGCATTAGCTTGCATTGAACTACAGTACTGTATTTACCCATCAATAACTGACACCACACTACAAAACAATGCATGACCATATTTGAAATTCCGTAATGGAAAGAGAGATCAAGGTATATGCTGTGTGCTATCTTTACTTGCTTAGAAGTCAGGTCCAAATGCATAAACCCAGATCTGCCATTGCATCATGCACCACTAAATCATAGTCTACAGTGTTCATTTTTATAATTACAAGCAAACAGCATAATACCATGGTCAGCTAAAACACTATACAATGACAGATATTGGTGGGTGTTGTACATCAGGGTAAATATGGCAAGTACTGAATAACGGATAGATATATATATATATATATATATATATATATATATATATATATATATATATATATATATATATATATATATATATATATACACACACACATCTCTCTCTCATATACACACGCATCCTGATAATGCACATTTTTAAAATCTGTTTGAATATATGCTGCTTGAGTTCTACAAATACATGCAACAAAAGAAGCAAACATAGAATCAGCTAATGGGGAGCATAATACAGGAGGTCACAGCTTCACAACACATAAGGAACATGGCATAAAAGCACACTGATGCGAAATAAAGCTTAAAGATCAGCAACCTGGAAATTTATCTGTTAATTCTTTGGTGTAATTAATACCACCATTATATATATATATATATCTATCTATATATATATATATATATATATATAAACACTAAAACAGCAGAAATTAACATCTTGGAAATTTTGCATTTACATCTACTAAATGCATGATGAGTTTAGCACCTCTATTTCAGACTGTTTATGATTTACTTGATACATGTTAGCTCATGTACAGTCTTTGCATTCCTAGTGTGGCAGTGTCATGTCTGTTATTTTACATTCCAATCAGAAAAAAACTCTGCATAAAGAAAGGGCCCATAAATTAATGAAGACATGTTCCACAAAATCCATTCTTTATATGATAAATCAACAAGAAAATGCAGTATGGTTCGATTTCATAGCATGCCATATTGGTCCAAATGATATGATTTTCACTGAAGGCTGATGTGCATCACAAGAGACATTTATATACCAAGCTATGTGACTCCAGAAGCAAAACATGCTTCAGAAATTGACCTAAATGCTAACACTAGCCTTAGTGTTAATGCCAGACAGACGGACCGATGGGAAAATGACCAATGCTAACCCTAGCCTTAGCGTAAATGCCAGACAGATAGCAAAAGAGAAAATGACCTCAATGATAACCCTAGCTATAGTGTTAGTGCCAGACAGATGGACCAATGGGGAAATGACAAATGCTAACCCTAGCCTTAGTGTTAATGCCAGACAGATAACAGAAGTGAAAATAACCTAACTGCTAACCCTAGCCTTAGTGTTAATGCCAGACAGATAACAGATGAGAAAATGACCTAAATGCTAACCATAGCCCTAGTGTTAATGCCAGACAGATGAGAAAATGACCTAAATGCTAACCCTTGCCTTAGTGTTAATGCCAAACTGATGAGAAAATGACCTAAATGCTAACCCTTGCCTTAGTGTTAATGCCAAACAGATGAGAAAATAACCTAAATGCTAATCCTAGCCTTAGTGTTAGTGCCAGACAGATGGACAGATGGGAAAATGACCTAAATGTTAACCCTAGCCTTAGTGTTAATGCCAGACAGACTGATGGACAGACCGACATCAATCACTATGCCAATCCCATCTGCTTTGTAATCCAGCCAAAAGACAAATTAATTATGCCTACTTGAAACAGATGCAGTGCTGTGACAAAAACCAAGCAACTGGCAACTAAAAGGCACCATCTGGAGAACAAACAAGGTAACTAAAATAAACCATCTGGAGAACAAATAAGGCAACTAAAATACACCATCTGGAGAACAAATAAGGCAACTAAAATACACCATCTGGAGAACAAATGAGGCTTAGACTCTCTTATACTGTGATTAGCTAGTGTCTTAATGGAATTCAATGCTTTACATTATACTTCTCTTTGTAAAAAAAAAGCTCTTGTGTTCTTTGTGAAAGCTCTTGTGTTCTTTGTGAAAGCTCTTGTGTAATCTTGTAAACCATCTCTATTGGGATGAACAGACATCCACAAATCGATGTTCAGGCTACAAAAAAAAATCAACAGACTTCTCTGTTGTCACATGTGAGCACATATAAAAAGATTCCAAGTCCAGTTACTTTGCTTGCTTACTTACAATGTTGGAAGGTTATTAAAATTGTATTATTATTTGAAAGTATTTTTGAGTATGAATTTTGATAAGTCTCTTTTTCAGGAATTATTTAAAGAAACCTACACAGTAATAAGACCCAAATGAGGTATATTTCTCTGTACAACATACACCCAGCTGGAAAATCAAAAACCCAGATTCGTCCTTACTTGATATACCCAAGATGTAACAAGGTATATCCTGTTCACTCAAAATCTGAAGAACAGTGGTTCCTCATTATAAAGTCCTTTGGTATACTGTTGCCCTTCTTATAATGCATGTATGGTCCCTCACTACATAGTCCTTCAGTGTACTGCTTCCACTCCTGTAATGCATGTTTGGTCCCTCACTACAAAGTCCTTCAGTGTACTGCTTCCACTCCTGTAATGCATGTTTGGTCCCTCACTACAAAGTCCTTCAGTGTACTGCTACCACTCCTGTAATGCATGTTTGGTCCCTCACTACAAAATCCTTCAGTGTACTGCTTCCACTCCTGTAATGCATGTTTGGTCCCTCACTACAAAATCCTTCAGTGTACTGCTTCCACTCCTGTAATGCATGTTTGGTCCCTCACTACAAAATCCTTCAGTGTACTGCTACCACTCCTGTAATGCATGTTTGGTCCCTCACTACAAAATCCTTCAGTGTACTGCTACCACTCCTGTAATGCATGTTTGGTCCCTCACTACAAAATCCTTCAGTGTACTGCTTCCACTCCTGTAATGCATGTTTGGTCCCTCACTACAAAGTCCTGGTATAGTGCTGCCCCTCATACAATGCATCCATGATCCCTTGCTATAAAGTCTTTCAGTATACTACTGCCACTTAATACATGTATGGTTGCTCATTATAAAGTTCTTTTAGTATAATATTGCCACACACATGGTCTCTCACTACAAAATTCTTCAGTGTCCTACTGCCACTCATATAATTCATGTATGGTCCCTCACTATATAGCCCTTCAGTATACTACTGCCACTCATATAATGCATGTTTGGTCCTTTACTATAAAGTTCTTCTATTATACTATTGCCACTCATATGATGCATATATGGTCCCTCACTATATAGCCCCTCTGTATATTGGTATGTTTCATACAATACATGCATGGTATCTCATTATAAGGTCTTTCAGTATGCTACTGCCACATATATAAGAAATCTATGGTCTCTCACTATGAAGTCAACAGTATACTGCTTTCTCCTCATATAATGCCGATATGGTCCCTCACTATAAAGCCCCTCTGTATACTGTTGTCCACTATTAAAGCATGTATGGTCCCTCACTATAAAATACCAATATACTGCTGCCTCTCTTATAATGCACACATGGTTCCTCACTAAAGAAATACCAATATACTGCAGCCTCTTATAATGCAGACATAGTTCCTCACTACAGAATACCAATATACTGCAGACATGGTTCCTCACTATAAAGCACCTGGGTATAATACCACCCCTCTGATCATGGATTACATTCACAAATCTAAATTCTACTTTATCATTGCTGTTTATTTCTTTGCTAATGAAAATCACTAATGATGTGATTTCATTTATTATACTACCATGCCATTTCTGTTTACTGTATACGAGCTTAAAAGTAGAGTCCTATTGCAAACAACATAGATAATGTGCCAGCAGATCTGGGTCTATGCAGTCTGCACTTGGACCTGACTTACATGCAAGTAAATATGGTTCTAATAAAACAGCTTTGTTGGGACACACCTCCCTCAATTATAAGATGAATCAGTTTCATGGCTTTCAAGAAAAGCATTATAAAATGGGAGCTCTGTACAATTAATTGCACAGACTAGGATCTGCAGTTGCATTGAGAAACAGAATATTTGAATATACACTTTTTGTCATTTGTCATTTTTAATTCAAGGAAATATATTATTTATCTTGCTATCATTAAATGTACATGACTGGACACTAAGTAATTCATACAAGTACACGATTCATCTTGCCAATTTTAGCAGTAAAAGATGTCCATGACTGGACACTAACTAATTCCCAGGTTGCTTCATCCTTCATGAATGTTATTTCTTTTTATGATCAAGCACATTCCATTGACAGAACCTGCCAATGCTGGAGAAAGCATAAGAACTGCTGAAAGCACCACACATCGGAAACCATACTTTCCCATGTATAACACCCCCAAAACTGTAAACAGTTGTTCCAGATCTGCCAATGCATACAGTATATACTCGCTCATAAGATGAGTCCAACTGCAAACTCTATCTTCGCATAATGTGCCAGTAGATCTGGATCTGTGCACTTTGTTAGGAGTAATCGGTAGAAGAAACAACAAAAACCCTGCTCTGCAGGTGCATTATGCTATGGCAGATCAGGATCTTTGTTGTTTTACAGTTTGCGTCAACTAATAAGCAAGTATATATAGTAAGATGCGAACAGCTCAGGATATACCATGCATACCATCTTTGACCTAAATATCTGGCCATAAAAAGTTCTCTTTTGCTAAGTATACTAATAAAAATTTAAATTTTCTGAAATATTTTGTCTGGAAAATAATATCTTTATTGTGCATCTCTGTACCCAGCATGTTTGTGTTATATCGTTGCTGCCAATAAAGTTGACTTTCATGATAATATTTTGAATGTTTTTCTTTTAAAGATACATAATTCTGGTTGTATTTCTGGTGTTTTTGTCTTTAAAATATGTTGGCTTGGTCCCTGTGTACTTGTACTGCCACTGGTAATAAGTGTGCACTAACCCCAATGATATAATTCAATGATATAATAATTGCACTTTTAAGTTCTGTAAACTCCAGGCAAGTTCATGAACCATGGAATAAATCATAGTGCTTTATCAGACTCAGCAAAATAATAGTAAAAATCAGCTATTAAAGTGGCTGTGGTAGCTCAGCTATTAGAGTGCTGAACTCATCCAAAGGTGGTGGGTGCAACTACAAAGCATACCAAACCAGGTTGGCTGCTTCACTGCATATTTAGGAATGGAATATGCATCCCATTTTCTCTGCATTACATAGCCAAAAATATATTAAAAATGCCTTTAAAACCAACAATACCCCTGCATAATACCCAAACAAAAACAGTTGAATAAAGCCGAAGAAGTCTCAATCTTCATTAAAAACTTGTCAACAAATGTGACCCAGATTATAACAACTATGCCAACTGATCATTGGAAGCCGGTTCTACTGTTAAAGGTTCTACTGTTAACGTTTCATAATATAAATACTGTCACTGACAAAAGTGGCATCATCAAAATGATTTATATCTATTCATCTGAAGGATAATCCTTATTTTCATTCAAAAGTGTTTTCAACGATCAAGACACCACAATTCCAAATATAATGATGATTGCCCTAAACAAGTAAATAGGCCAACTCACTTAGACAGGTTCAGGAATATAACTATGGAACACCATTATTTGAAGTAATACTCTAAGTAGAAAGACTAATCTGATCACGTCCAAAATATGGTAATCAAGGAGAAATCTGCCATCAAATAAAAGGACCCAAGAAGAACTTGTGAAAATACCTGCATGTAGCAGATGTTGACTGCATTTTAGCAATAAATGTTTCGCCCGTTTAATTTACTGTAATATGGTAATATTTAAAACTTTATATCACACAAGTTGATCTGCTTTATTTGCAATCTGAATTTTCTACATTAAGTCTTCAGGGTTTATCACACTGAGTAATCCCAAGTTATGAAGCTTGTCAGTTGTTTTTATTGATGCCTACTGACACCAAATTCCATAATCCACATGACAATACCAGTAATCAAAACAATTTTCAGTATCAGTCATCTGTTCAAACAGTTTTTTTTTGCAAGTATGCATAAACATTCCTTACTTTAAGTTCGAATTTGAATGTTGAAAATAAGAAAATTAAATCATAGAGCCAACATTTACAGGCAACTGTTGTGAATATTTGTCAGCTTTAAAATAGTAATTTTTGTCAGAAAATTAGTTTCACTTTTAAAAATCATTACAAATTTGGTGATGATCCAGATATTAAGGTCAATTTCAGTACTCATGTACAAGTCTGATCCAAACATCATAGATCCAGACATGCCACTGCATAATGTATCAGCAGACCTCGGTCTATGCAGCTTGTTGGGACGAAGCAATCATACAAAAACAAAACTGACCATGATCTGCCAGTGCAGTATGCAATGGCAGATAAGGTCCATTTTGTTCACAGTTGGATTCAACTTATACACAAGTATATATGGTACACTCTTTGTTAAAACAAACAATGTAGACTCTCCTCCATTGAAGCAGTAAGCAACTGATCTGGGACAAGACTATTTCAAGTTAGGTGAGATACACTTAGGTAAATATGGTAATTGTATGTAAACACAGAGAAATGTTACAGCCAATCCTGTCTTTTATGATAATTTATTTATCACAATATTTTTAAAACATCTTTCATGAAACTTTCCTGCCAATAATTTCTTTTCTTTCTAATGCAATCAACAATTTTTATTCAGCTAATTGCAAAGCAAGCTGAAAATTGACATTACAAAGAAAAATAAATGATGAAATTGGAGGGGGGAGCTGACTTTTGTGTCATCAAATATTTCATTTTACAGCAAGTTAACAACACTTGTCACCCAAGAACAACTGAATAGTTTCCTTTTCAATAACTGAATTCTTTATGTAATATAAAAGTAAACTTTAATTTTGGCAAATTGTAGAGCAAGTTTATTTCTTTAAATATACAGCAAGTTCAAACAACCCATGTTAAAAATATCTACACATGTATTTATTTCACATTAAATTTTAGCAAGTCTTGACCACTGAGTTGCTTTCATGTCCTTTATATTTTCTATTTCGCTACAATCTTTCTTTTAAATCTGTCATTTTTTTTAGATCTGTCATATGGTAAAAAAATTGCACAAGTATATACAAATATGACTTCAAGACTTCATGATAAAGATTTAATTAGTGGATCTAATGAATGACCCAACAACCTAATGCTCAAGTATAACTGACCTAACAGGAAATAAAATTCTTTTCAAAACTCACTTTTTTGCATCACTAATTAACTATGGTTCTATCCTGAAAATTGATTATCTTTAAATACAAGTGATCCTCTTTTTGACACACCTGCCTCTCCATCAGCAAAACAAAAAAACTTACCACTGAGCATAATCTAAAGTGTGGACAGGCATATGGATGGACAGGCACACAGACACAAACACCAAAGCAACTGCTATTGTGAGCTAAGGAAGGCTCAACAGTTAAGACATTACTGATCATGTTATAAAGCATTCAGTGTTTGCAGGATCTTGCATTTATTTCAAACATAGAGCTGTCCAAGGATTTTTAAACTGGGCTCCATATGCTTATGTAGACAGTAACACTTACAACATGTAAACAAAGACAATTAGACTGTTAAAAATTGGGTGCAAATGTACTGTGCAAAATGTGCAACAGAAATGTGTCCATTACAAGCTGTTTACTGTTTAGTAAAGACTTTTGAAAATAAGAAAATTAAATCATAGAGCCAACATTTACAGGCAACTGTTGTGAATATTTTCTGTGCTTCAGAGATGTTAGTACAGCTGCTATCCCTATTTACAAAGACAGAATAAACAGTCCTAAAGCTTAACACTGTCTTAACAACATTGAACTGCTATACAAAGACTGTGGTGGATGATGGAATGTTAATTTGTCCAGCAGCTTATGACGAGTTGAAAATCTTGCTGATCAACTAATGTTATGCCACTTGCCCACAATTAAATATAGAAATATGAAGGAAAACTCCTGATTTTTGTGTGTAATTATATTAGAATCTCAATGCTGAGGCAATAAACTACTGGATTTTTCCTGTCCTGCATTATTAATAAGAAAATTTATACCCATATTTTTCTTGTATGATTCAGATTCTGTGTAATTAGCCATCTGACAATTAAATCATTGACTGTACATATGAAGACTGTGTTTACATTCTACTTCAAGCAACGCAGCAGCACAAAGTTGCCATGGTTCCTACATCAATTAGCAGGATTATCTACAAGTCTTAGACATCTACAGAAATCAGCAAAACTTAGTAGCATTCCAGCAGAAGGGACAATATTACAGCAAGCTGCTCACCTAGAAAATGTACGTTCAATTTTTGCTCGCCGCTTGCTCTCTTCAAGCGTCTGGTACTCAGTTCTACCACTGGAAGAAAAGCCATGTTTGTAAGAAGTAGAGTCTGAAAGGTGGGCTATGGGAGATAACTCACACCAAAATGAAGAAGGTTGGGTGGAGGGGTTGATGGAATGCATACCATGGGCATATTGTATATGTTGGAACATGCAATGTTTCATTAAATATGAAGAAAAAAAAATGAATTTGGAATGCACGAAGCAAAAGAGGAATGTTTGAATAAATTAAATGTAAAAAGCTACAAACAGTTATAACATTAAATTTTCCCTACAACCTCTGTGCAAAATGCTGTTAAGTTTCAACATGCAAAATATTTATACAAGGGGCATATTGTGCCCATGAAAAGTTATTTCTCATAAATTTTCTCAAAATTTCAATCTATATGACAAAGTTCAAAAATGGATATTGAGTTTATAATATTAAAAAAAAATCCCAGCTGTAGAATCAACCTAATGGGGCAATGAAAAGATCTATATAATAAGGCCAGATCGGGCAGTAACCTGGAATACTCAAGATCAAAAGCAGTAAAAGGTGGCAGATATATACTTCATTTTGCAGCAGGAATTGTCTGTTATACTTCTTGGGCCAGAACTCCATTTTGCATAATAACTGCATTTTTTTAATGCTGAAATTTTATTCATTTTAAAGACATCCAACCCACATTTTGTTCTGCTTCCTCCCCCTCACTTATGACAGTGTAAATTTTGATGTCTTTAGCTTTAAGTGAATAAACAAAAAAAACAAACAAAAACATCACAAAAATGAGAAAACCAAAAGATATGGTCTGCTTTTCTTAAATGTTTGGAAGAGGGAGTCTTTAAAAGCTTGAACTGGAAGCTGGGACACTACCAAAACACAATAAACATCCATCCAGAAATTGCAACACCATTATTATGTACTGATTTAAAGCCTTTCAAAATGCTCTTTACCTACTTCTATTTAAAATTCAGACCCAATTTCTCGACAACTAATGTGCTTTTATTCCAGTGAAGTTAAAGAAAATTAAGGACTCTGAATGGTCTTTGAAATGTTTACTCTACATTACCTGTCCTGCATTACATCTCCTAATATGGTCTGATTTGTGTTTGATGGCACAGCAAGAAGTAAATTAGTTAGTGCCAAAACAATGGAGTACAGTGCCTTGCCCAAGGACACACCATGGTAAACAATTGATATGGTAGGATTCAAAACCTAAACCTGCATACTTTTAGTTTCACTTCGACATTCTATGACTTTAATTAAAATGAAGATGGACTTAAATATTAAATATTTAAAGTTTGGTTTCTCTACAAACATGCAAAATTGGTTTACTCGAATTACTGCATCTAATTTAAGGGTTCTGAGCCCAAGTTTGCTCCTCAAAGCATTTTGAGGATGCAGTGCCTGTACACTAAGCCATCCGAGACAATCTCAAGGGCAGATAATCAACCTGTATGACCATGACTCAATCTGGTATCATTTGTGTGCTGGAATATGTTCACAAAATATCCCACCCAATTAGTTTCAAACCAGGAAGTAAAATAACCATTCAAAATTTTTCAAATGTATCTAGACCACTGATTATGTGTGATTTCATAAAGCTTCAAACATGCCTAGTTTGAAATTTATTGGTGATCTGAATGGAATTTTAAATAAAGGACAATTCTGACTGACAGCTGTTGTTAGCCAGGGAAGATCATATAATTCATCAATTTCAATAGATAACATATTGATTTAATCAAATAATTTCATCAGATGACACAACATAGTGATTTACTTAAAGGAATTTCACCAGATGACACAACAGTGATTTACTTAAAGGAATTTCACCAGATGACACAACAGTGATTTACTTAAAGGAATTTCACCAGATGACACAACAGTGATTTACTTAAAGGAATTTCACCAGATAACACAACATATTGATTTATTCAACTCAATTTCACCAGATGACACAATAGTGATTTATTCAAATGAATAAATGAATTTCACCAGATGACACAACAGTGATTTATTCAAATGAATTTCACCACATAACACAACATATTGATTTAATTAAATCAATTTCATTAGATGACACAATAGTGATTTCGTGACTTATTCAAATGGATTTCACCAGATGACACAACAGTGATTTATTCAAATGAATTTCACCAGATGACACAACATAGTAATTTAATCAAATCAATTTCACCAGATGACACAACATGGTGATTTATTCAAATAAACTTCATCCTATTTCATGATCATTATGCATTACAGTGTAATCTCCAATAAAGGGCACCTCCCTTAGATGATCATTTCTTATATCTAATTGCCTGCCTCTTCAGTCATTTTTAAACATTGTATCCCACAAAAGGTAGAAGAATACTCAAATCATCCAGAAATCATCATTAATCATCCATACATAAATAAGTTCATGATATGTCCATGGTAAAGTCAAACAAGAGATTCTTCTTTTGTCAAGCACCAGCCCCCCCCCCCTTTCCCTAGAAGGTAAAGAACACTGAGCTTAACATCACAAGGGGCCCCAAGTGGCCGAGTGGTCTAAAGTGCTCACCATTACAGATCACTGCCATCTCACCTCTGTCTGTGCGGGTTCAAGTCTCAGGCTTGGCCAATGTGGGTACATGAGAAAGCTTGCCAGTAGCTTCTCATGGGTCAGTGGTTCTTTCTGGGGTTTTCCCAGGTTCTTCCTCCACCATTTATACTGGCCACAATGTATAGCCTAACTTGTGCTGGAAAATGGCATTAAACCCTATAACAACAACAACAACATAACATCACAAAATTTAACAATGATCTTAATCTAGGGTATGGACAAACATTCGCATGGATGACAATGTTTTCATTATTTCACATTTCAGCTAAGGCAGGTCTGACAAAAATCAGGGAATCACCAAACAATTTAATCACTGACATCACTGTAACATGACCCTCTTCATCAGATTTTACACAGGATTCAATAGGGTTGTAAACAGGATTTGATGAAGCATTTTTAAGAAATCAGACCAGAAGAAAACCAGCTGAGGTAAAAAGCTTCTACTTCAATGTCTCTGGCACTCTATTTCCCTACTGTGAAAAACTGTTTATAGTTACAAATACAAAAATACCCCACTTTTACCAACACACTAATGCGAATGTTAAATGACTGCGATCTTGACCCCTAGATCAAAGAGACAAATGCATGTCAGAAAATAATTTTGTCTCAGCTTCAAATTTATTCATCTAAAATGTAAAGAAAATTTATTAAATGATTTAAATAATATAAGTAAATGATAAATTTGTATGACTGTGACCCTGAGCTCAATATAAAAGGGTGAGTGAGTACATAGCACATCCTATCATAGAATCATCTTATTTTCATAATCATTCATACTAAATATGATGAGAATCTATTAAGAAGTTTAGGAAATACATGCAAAATATTTTGTTAAACTCCTACAACACTGCTGACTATGTCATCAATGACCTACCAGTAAAGTGACTGCTGTGCCATGCTTCTCACTAACATGATTTTAACACCAAGCAGCAATTTATCTCAGCTAGTTGTTGTCTGTTTGACTATTACAAATGCCTCAAACAACTGTTTCAACTGGCTCATATAGAAAAGTAAAAGTGATTCAAACACCCATGACATTGGATGGTGAGACTTTTTTGTTAGAACTTTGAATTTATTTCCAGCTTGCACCACAAAAATATAAAATTTACAATCTGCATTTTTGTAACTTTACAAACCAATAAAATTACTCCTTTGTATTTTTTATCTTTAGTGTTTGTATGGTTGATTTTTATTTTAAAATGGATTATGCAAAAATATTCCAAAACCATTCAGTGTCTCTTAATTGGTTAAAATCTGTTTCACTTTAATATGACTATAAAGAGTCTGTATTTGCTCATAACAAAGATGTACCACAGAATACACAGAAGTAAAGCAGAACTACTATTTGTCATGCATGAAAATGATGGTGAACTTCAATGAATGAAATGACAACATGCAATACAAAGCTAGAAAAATGAAATGATACAATCCCCCAGTTTCTGAAATATGAATAAAGATTGAAATAGTCAACCAAAGCATCTAACATGCTAATGAATCATCTAATCCATTCAAAAACCAATCAACACAAATATATTCCAGTTTATTCTGAGTGAATGGTACAATGCTTCAGATCGTATCTCCACTGATCTATGTCTCATGGAGATCTACAAGGATCATCATGGGTCAAGTTCCTGTAGCTTCACTACACTAATTTCCATAAACAATACAATTAACAACCTGACAACCTCAGATCTCCACTGATCTATGTCACATAGAAATCTAACAAGGTTTATCATGGGTCAACTTCTTGTAACCTCATTTTTAATTTTCATAAATGATACAATTATCAACCATGATGATGTTATGTTCTGACAACCTCATATCTTCACTGATGTATGTAACATAGAGAGCTAACAAGGCTTATCTTGGGTCAAGTTTTTGTAACCTCACTAATTTCCATAATGGATACAATTATCAACTATAATGAGGTTATGTTCTGACAACCTCATTAATTCCATATTGGATATAATTATCAACCATGATGAGGTTATATTCTGACGACTTCACTAATTCCATACTGGATACATTTTATCGACCATGTTCTGATGACCTTAGAAATTTGCATACAGAATATGATTTATCAAACAAGATATAGGTTATGTTATGAAAACCTTACAAACTTCCATAATTGACATTTATCATTCTGTAGCAATATGAAACAAAGTACTTCATTAATTTTCAAAATCCTAAGCTGCTGCAAAATTTATAGTCAGTTCACCTGGAGAAATAAGCAACTGTCAGATCTCCATGGTAATGTTGGTCAGTGAAGGTCAGATCTTTACCAGACAGGTGAAAGGAAGACCATGCAGTACTCATACTATACTGGGAAGAGACCAAGCTATATGCCTGGAGGTGCTGTGGACAATGAGGTGTTTTACTGACCAAGGTCTATGGCTTTTGACAACAGAACACCTGTCTACAGAAACAAAAAGCAAATGGGTTACTCTGTTTCCTATATAGCCATAAAATAAATGTCTTGTAACTTAATTCACCCAAGGTTTTTCACTGCAGACTTCTTAATTTAGTCAATAGTTCTAAATGCTTGTCGTACATGCATTACCACACCAGACAATAGTTCACTGGTAATTTTTTTACATGCAATGCAACTATTATGTTTAAATACAAATATGATTTTCAAAATTCTCAGGAAATAAGAAACAAATGGTTCACTGCAACAAAAACAGCAATTAAGTAACATATAAATTGCAAGCCAAGAGTGACATACATGAACCCTCACTGATACTACCTTAGTCCAATAAATAGGTAAGTAAGACACTAGTTTTATGGTCATATAGTATAAACTGTCCATAAATGATAAATAATGCACAGGGTGGAAAACTACTGGGAGGGATGGATAGATACTGTCATGCAGATACATTTATAACATAGTCTTACATAAGTATTATTATAAATTGTGTGTGTGTGAGACAGTCAAATCCAAATACAAACTTTATTCAGATCTGCCATCGCATCATGCAATGGCAGATCAGAGTCTATGGATTTTGTTATATCTTATCATCTGAACAAATGACACAGACCCTGATTTGCTAGCACTTTACAAGATGGCAGATCAAGGTCTATCTTGTATGCAGTTGGACCCGACTTTTAAGCAAGTATAGATGGTGTGTGTGTGTGTGTGTGTGTGTGTCTGTGTGTGTGTGTGTGTATATATATATATATATATATATACATGCAATTGAGTGACAATGTAAAAATATCAAGGATTGCAAGTATATATAGGAACTGAACTTGAATACATATAAATATGAAGAAACTGGATAAATAAGCATAGTGGAATTGAGTATATTTGTTGGTACACATAAATATGTAGGACTGGAGTTCTTGTATATAATATACAAATTTTAATGAGCTTTGTTATTCTTCTGGATGACCAATTTGATGAGGTTTGTGATTATTCTGGATTTCTCAGATAATAAAATTTTAATGATCTTTGTGATTATTTGGATGACTCAGATTTAAAATTTTAATAAGCTTTCTGATTATTTGGATGACTCAGATTTAAAATTTTGATGATCTTTGTGATCTGGATGACTCGGATTTAAAATTTTAATGAACTTTGTGATTTTTTTCTGGATGACTTTAAAATTTTAATGAGTTTTGTGATTATAACTCCAAATTAAAATTTTAATAAACTTTGTAATAATTCTGGATAACAATAAGAGGCTGTACTAAAGTTCCTATAACACTGAAAATGGCAGGTCTTACAAGCATGTGGCTCATGCGACTTTTACTATTTGCAAGAGTTCTTTGGAATGTGGTGTCCTGCCCTTTTCAGAGTTACTGGCTTACACAAAACCTTTAATAATGAGATGATACCACCACTAAGCAACATCTTGCTCATTATGTCCGACATTTTTCTCCAAAATTAGGACAAGAAAAAAGTTGGACATGGTATTTTCTGCCTGATAACCCCCATGGTGCCCACCATTATCTTTTTTTCGATTAAGTGGTTTGTTTAGCAGGAAGAAAAGATTTCTCATTTGAAAATTTGCTAAATGCTTAAAATTTTAATGAAATTGGGGTAATTGGCTTATGAGGGGCAATTTAAATTATATTATGATCTATTATTTTACAAGCTACATACACATTATTCCAGATACCCTACATGATTCTAGCACTCTGCAACATTAACAGCTTAGTATTACATACTACGTGTGTGTGTGTGTGTTTTACAACACCAGTATGCAACAATTACTTCATCAGACTGCAATGTGATATAGCTTAGTCTGACATATAATATTTAACCCTTTACCTCATGTACGTGCCTTTGGATGCCTCTACCCCATTCCCATGCAAGATCCTTGGATGCCTCTACCCAATTTGCATGGAAGTGAGTTCTGAAAACTCTAAACCATTCTCATGGAAGTGCATTTGGAAGGCCACTGTAAACATCAGCCATTCTGAGCTCGTTTTCATAGTGCCATCTTTGGGGAAAACCCTCTACTAGATACTATATTCACTGATGTGAATGATCATTACATCAGATCACATGGTCTCTGTTTAAGCTCTAATGGTAATCTGCTATTTTAAATAACTGGGTAGGATTTTCCACTCCAAGTAATGGAGGCCACAGATTTCATTCAGTACTTTCTTGAGTTTGCACAATTAGAATCGTGACTACATAAAGCTTCAATAACATAGGTAAAGGCTCTGATATTGATGTAGGCATCACTGAGTTTTTATCATTAATCAAATTCAGGTGATTTACTGATGTAGACGTAGACAAAGAACTAGTAAATTATGCGGATGAGAAATGTTAGCTACGGTTGGTCACATGGCTTCACTGGCTTGACGGTGAATGAGTTCTCTCAGGATTTTAAAGCACATAAAAAATTCTTCCGTGAAAAATAATTATACAACTATAATGATCAGATTTTACTCTTAAATCTCTCTATACATAATTGATGTGTACAAAAATTGTAAAATGGTTCAAATTAATGTTGAACATAACATGTACTATGCTGCTGTGATCTTTAACTAGCAGGCCAATGTGTATGGAGTCAAAAAGGTAACAGGTGTTTTATTTATAGTGCACTGCACTATGTAACTTTGGTACATGTATATCAACTGCCTATAAAGCTATACACGCTTTGAGGTAAAGGGTTAAGGTGTAATGTCACACCTCCGGGATATGATTACTTCATCACATTACAATGTGATACTGCTAAGTGTGACAAAGAATATTTAAGAGGCAATGTTACAACTCCGGGATATGATTGCTTCATCTCACTACAATGTGATACTGCTAAGTGTGACAAAGAATATTTAAGATGCAATGTTACAGCTCCGGGATATGAATACTTCATCACATTGCAATTTGATGCTGTTACACATGATATACAGTATTTAAGATGTCATGTACAACACGTGTATGTGAAAATTACTTCATCATATTGCAATGTGATGCTGCATGGTGTGACATACAATATTTATGATGTAATGTAAAGCCTGGATGTGAAAATTACTTCCTCTTACTGCAATGTGATGTTGTGTGGTGTGATATACAATATTTATGATGTAACAATGCCTGTATGTGAAAATTACTTCATCATATTGCAATGTGATGTTGCATGGTGTGACATACAATATTTATGATGTAATGTAACAACACATGTGATGATAACTTCATCATATTGAATTGTGATGTTGCTAAGTGTGACATACAATATTTAAGATGTCATATTACAATAACTGTATGTGATTACTTCATCACATTGCAATGTGATGTTGCTAGGTGTGATATATAATATTGAAGATGTCATGTTACAACACCTGTATGTGATGATTACTTTATCATATTGGAATGTGATGGTGCTAATGTATGTTGATAAGTGTGGCATACAATATTTATGATGTAATGTTACAATGCCAGTATGTGATAATTACTTTATCACATTGCAATATGATGTTGCTAGGTGGGACATAAAATATCAAATATGTAATATTACAACACTAATGCATAAAACATTTGAAAGCCAGTAAAAAGTAACATTAGGCAACAAAAATAGTTTCCTGGATTTGATACACTCTTTAATTAAATATTAATACAGAGCATAACAAACTTTAAAAATTAAAGTTGATTTCATTCACTTTGTCACATACCTGAAATTACAAGCAATATCCAGTAACATTAAACTTACTGAGTCAAAAATGCAATGGTCCTTTTAAAGAAAAAGTAGATCCTGTCTTTCTTACAATGTGAGCTTTCATTTCTAGGAAATCACCGTTAAATAAAATGTTCCTTGGGCTGAAAATGAACTTGCACCTGAGAGTCTATAAATATCTCTAATATTGAAATATCCATGAAGCACTAGACAGCATAGACAAAATTAAATCCACCATGATAAATACTATTTTTTATTTGAAGTTAATGAAAACAGTGTGACCATCGTATTTTATTCAAGCAAAATCAGATGTTTACTCTCAAACCACAAAATTTGACCCATAAAGGTGTTTCTGACAATACAGTGAATTTTCTGGGACGAAAACTTTTGTGCAAAATAGTAACAATAATTTTGTGCACATTTTCATTCATGAATTTCTAAATTTCAGAAGACAAACAAAATTAAATCCCTATTAGATACTTTATATAATCACACACAAAACAAGGTCGCCTGCAGACAATGGTCTACTGTCACATTATGTACAGCAGATATAACACCACTGATAATGACAAGTTTACCATTGTTGGTGCCATCATACTGTTACTATGACTTTCTATCTGCTGATATTGTTGAGACACACACTCTACTGCACAAGAGTTGTGCTGAAAATAGTGTCACACTTGCATATTGTGCTACAATGTATCCACCACAATATCGAAGTTTCAAAATCCTTAACAGAGAAATTTAACATGAAACCCTTAACACATAAAAACTTGAAAACCTTATTAATAATTCAAGACAAATGGCTTCAACACAAATAATTTAAAGCAACGTTTTAAGACAAACAATTTAATGCAAAAATATAAGACAAAAACTTGAACAAAATCTTGGCACAACAATTTTAACACAAAAACTGGACATCAAAATTCAACATTTCCGATTATGCTATCATCTCTGGCAGAAAAGTGATATTTATGTCTCACCAATCCCAATGCTAGCATGGCAGTACTACCGGGCATTTCCTATACACACCACCACTCACCTGTACCTGAACTTGGAGCCAAGGGAGAAAACTTTTTTGGAGGGAGGGTTGGGAGTGTGTAACCGGAAAAATGTATGATGCTCCACGCATGATTTCCACAAGTTTTTACACGATCTGTAGCTGACCATGTTGAAACCTATGAGATTTTCTATATTTTCATTCTGCAAAAAATGAAACAAAAATTGAATTCTTCACTCCTAGCTCTTTAAAGTTAAATAATGAGACAGCAATTTATTCAAATGTATACTTCCAATGTAACTGTCATAACATGATACTTTATATAAAAAGGTGACAATAACTTATTGAAATACATACACCTAATGTTACTATCATTACATGTCCCCAACTTTCTTACAATTATATATATTTTTAAAAAATGCTATAGTTGTGCAAAAATCGAATGAGGTCATCTACATATGCATAGAAACATGCATAACAAATTTCATTTGTTTCTCTTGGGAGACTGCAATAGTTCAACTGGTATGGTGTCTGACTTGTAATCCAAGGGTCACAGATTCAAATCTGCTGCCTTAGCATTTCCACAATTCCCTGGCATTATATAACCAATGTGCCAAAAGTGCCATTAAAACCAACCAACTCAGACAAAATTATGTCTACCTGAAATGTTTTTACTGCTTAACCATTCACCCCCTTCTTCAATCAAAGTATGGGCATGCCATTTAACTTTCCTCCAAAATTAAATTTTCCAAAACATACAAGTTGTGGTGCTGGAACAAAAATTTTTAAGTTTATCTAAAAATACCACAGCTATTTCTTTATTTTTCTTTCTAATATCTGTTGACTTGATTTAAAGTCAAATACTACTCTCCAATTTTAAGAAATGTTTTTCACATGAAAATAATTTTTTTCTGCAAATGTTTAATTAGAAATTAATTAAGACTTTATGCAGGCTGTGTTTTGATTGGAATTGGTAGAAAATACAGTAACGATGGATTAAGTATAGGTTTCACAACCATTTCAAAAGAACACAATGAATGGCACATTATATACCCAGAGATTCTGACCATGAAATTTACTGGGCTTTTCCTTACCCCAAGTATAAGCCAGCCACAAAGTTCATAACTGTAGATGGTGAACAACTCAGGTTATTGTGCAGAAATGAAACTGGTAACTGACAGATGCATGAGATGGACAATATCGTAATTTAATTTGCTCCACCTGATGGTAGGCATAGAAACAAAACAAATGATTTAAAAATCTTAATAAAACCTGAACAAAGTTTAACATTAAAAAGTAATCTAAGGAATTCAATGGAATAGAAGATTTGTATTCCAGACTGTGAAAAATATTAGTCCCATGACACACATAACTGATGCAATATATGTTTATAGTTCACTTTTTGGTTAAGTCAAACTTGAAGTGATTTAGTAAATAAATCTATTAAAATAAGGAAAAATAAACATGCATGGAAGATGTGGCTTTTATTACAATTAATATGTGTAACTGTTTATGGAATTATTTTACTTTAATGAAACAAATGCTTCTAAATTCCAACCTCATGGAGCAGCTGTTTATTTTTTACTTCCATTTTTTCTCAAAACTGACATTGAAATTTTAACATTTATTCTGGATCACAACTAATTCTTTAAGACATCAACCAGTAATCATATCATGGACACATACTCACCCCTTCTCGTCGAAGTTGGATGAAGAACTGTTTCCTTTTGAAGGAAATTTTTACTATTTTGGCCCTGCAAATGAGAGCACAAAGCTGAAGGGAGGCAACTGCTGGAAATTAATTACAACTTGAAAGTAAACAGGAGTTTATCAGCTGTTGTGATGCCATGATCTGTGAATTTCTCTCAAAAAGTAGCAAGATTTGCATTCAAAACACACTACACATATGTTAATACTGAAAATAAAACTACTGAGAACAATGATTCTTTTGAGGATTAACATGTACCTAATATAAACAGGATCAAGCAGAAGAACTCAAGCGATTACCACACATACCACTGTAAATAATACTTAATAGTTTTCCGATTTTTTTTACCTTTATGTGTCACTTCAATTTATACTGACATTAAAACATTACTGGCAGAATTATCATGGTGATTTCCTTTCAAGAGTACTTTCTACTATTTAATGTCACCAACAAAACAATATGCAAGGGAGATAACTACTTTCGGGTCTAATCATTGACTAAATTTGTGGCTCAATACTTTGTTACTAAAATTTTAAAATGTGTTATTATTAGTAATACAAACTATAATTGGAAAAAGAGAATGGACAACATGCCATGACCAGTGGGAACTCATATCCCTCTACAACAAAAAAAAAATCTGAATATTTCTGTAAAATTTATAACAAGTCTTCTTTCATATGTTTGACAGAAATAATATTTTCCCTAGTACATGTGTACAATATCATGACACCAGTAAGACATATCCACAAAATTCTAACAGTAATTTAGATTATACAGTTTTAATGGCTTCTTCAAGAAAAGGATATACCAAGATGTGATACAAGAATGTGTGCTAATATTACAATAAATTAATGAAACCATATAGTTTCTGTTTTGCATGAAAATGCTAAAATACACTGCAAAAATCCAATTCATATTAAGCACTTAATGAGCACTCACACTTTTACCTGGCAATGTACTGTATCTATGATGAAAAATTATATCTGGATCAAGTAACTCTAACATTAATCCTAGCTTTAGCGAAATTCACTGAAACTAAACCTCTCTTTATTTGTATACTTCTATAATATGAATACAGAAGACTACTTTCCTTGGTACTTCCTGATTTTATGAAAAAATATTAATATCTTCTAGCTCAGCATATATTGTTTCCAATTTTTTTCAAAGGTCAGAAAGAAATCTCATGCCAACTAAAAGATAAAATGACACAAATATGAACAATCTTCCATAATTAGTACCATCTCACATTTCACTAAGTTTATCATGTCCCAAGCAAAGTTGGATGTGAACTTACCATGGGAATGTATTGATTTTTAAATTATTTTGAAATACAACAAGTCCGACTGACGTCACACCCAGCTGTATATCCAAGTTACTTTGATCCTGTAAGACAAACAGTAAACATGATTAACTAAATTATTTAGGATACGGTTTTTAGGCTTCTGCTTGATCATTTTGGATGACACACGCACGCACGCACGCACGCACACACACACACACACACAAAAGGCAGGATCCAAACCAACATTTTCTGGTCAGAATTCTGGCATTATGCCACCATGGCTCCTGTCTCCATTAGTTACCTATTAAGACATGTGCAAGCACTGAATTGGGCTTATTCTATATCCCAAGTCCACAGAGAGTCAATGAACAAAATGATACTAACCAGAGAATACAAGTACTGATTGTTTATACAGAAACAGACAACTATTGTGACTTTAACATGTGCTTATTTACCACATTCATTGTAATATTCATACCATGTACATAACAAATTCTCATTTGGGTAAATTCAGTGAAATCAAAAGCCATCATAATAATCAACACACAAATGACAGTGTCACCAAAAAATGTACATACTAAAGAGTTACCTCCCTTTCTCTACTGAGCACTTTCCATTTTGTTCTTTCTCAAGTGTATAAATAAAATACAATACAATTAAATACAATCAAGAACCATTTCTGGGACTGATTTAACCTGCACAGTTGAGTAGTAACAAGACATGGATGTAAGGTGGTAGGTTATTAAAAACAAAATCATGATGTTAAGAGATTTTAGCAGCTACATCCTTCTCACAAAATGTGCTGGGACCAGGATGAGTGCTTAAAGCAATAATATTTTGTAAATTTTAAGCAAGCCAGATTGCACTTATTCAAACATGTGCATATATTGAATACAGTATTAGTTTTCAGTAGTTAGTGTTTAGATACAATTGCATAATATTTAATAAACTAAAGACAAAAAAGTAAAAGGAAATAAAATTATAATGCAAGAAAAGCATGTTATAATGTCACTAAGCAAAAGTTACATCCCATTACATCAATTAACCAGTACTGCATATGTTGTAGTGAATATCAAATCAAATGCACTGAGTGCAAAAGAAATTATCAACTGACTGGACACTTCTAAAGTGAAATCTCAAGTACAAGTTCAAACAATCCATCAGAAGGCAACCTACATACCAAACTCCCATATTTTAAAGAGAAATGACTAAAGTATTCTCACACCATCCCATTTGCTTGTATCCCCCTATCAAATTTAAAAACAGCATGCATCATGATATAAAAAATTCACAAAACTTAGTCATTTCATTCTATGATTTATAAATTCTAACTTGATTGTCACCTGAGGGTCCCAAACACTGTCAACTTGTTCACATTTCAAATCAAAAGGGAGCAACAGAGTCACCGTATCTGCTTGGCCCAGTCTCTGTTTTCAAGCAAATGATGTGATGTTGAATCTTTGAAGATCTCTATAATTCTGTAAATTTTGGATCTGCATCTTTCTGAACACATGTTTACAATAATTCTTCCTACTTATTTATTCAATTTGTTTTAGAAATATTAAAACTAGACATTGCAAATTTTAGATGCAGACAACACAGTTTTAACTGAAATAGGCTATTCTATAAACCAGAAATAGCAAGCAGTCTGTTTCTTTTTAAAACTGAGAGCTTCTGATTGAAACACCAACAATATGACAGTGTTGAGGACCCTTGGCAACAATCAGGTTAGAAATTATAAATCAATGAATGAAATGACATAGTTTTGTGCATTTTATATACCCTTGATGCTTTTCATTTTTAAAATTGATAGAAAGGTACAAACAAATGGGAGGGTGTGCAAATACTATAATCGAAACAAAATAGTGAAACTTGGCCTAAATATATTTTATGTCTGCATCAAAGAAATTACTGTTAATTTGATAGCCACAAAACTAAATGAACAGGCAGTATACCCCTGCTAATATTTTGCTTTACAAATAAAAAAAGGCAAAATAAATGATTTGACTAGTCTGGTGTTTTAATGCACATCATAACAAGTACTTTTTTACAGTGCCAAGACAACTGGAGTAAAGTGCCTTGCCCATGGTCACATTATGGTTGTCCACACTGGCTGATCTAATGGCAGCAAACAAACTCGAACTCTTTCAGTTCTGATTCTACCACTGAGCTAACATAACTCCTGCCTCCATTAGCTGCCTCTCAAGACACTCCTGCTTCCATTAAGTTGCCTTTTACATGACGCAGGAGAGCACACAAGGTGTGTTCTACATTCCAAGTCCTCAAGAGGATGAAGCAATGTTGTAAAAAGATTTTTTAAAAATTACTCTCATGAAAGCTAAATGTATACTAATGTGTTTAGTCTTTTATAAACAATAATAAACAAAAGTAACCTTAATTTTCAATTTTTAAAAGAAAAACAAACTGCATCAGTAACAGCATGTTCTTCATAAAGAAAATGTATGTGTAAAGAAGCCAAATGAGGACAAGTATATTTTAAACCTACAGGCTATACCTTAATGGAAGCAGCTAATCACCACTAAAGATCTTGGTTTCAAATGATGTTCATGTTAATTCAAAATGTTATGAGAGAAAAAGTGTATCACATCCAAATTACTTTCTTTCTCTTCTAATTTTAAGGTCTGCTAGAAGAATATTGATTTTTCCTTTCAACATATCATTCAAAACAGAGTGTAACCAATCTTAAAATACAACAGGACAAAATATACTCAAGAAGTACAGTTATTTCATTATAATGAAATGATTAAATTCTACAACTATTCAAAAGGCTATAATGATACAAAGGATAGAGAAGATTACATACAATACAGCTATTTTTCATTTCTCCACACGTCATGCTCGGACAAATATCCCACCCATGCTGACTCAGCAGAAACCAAAACCACGCAACAGCCAGAGATGTCAGTAATTGACAACTGAGTAGTCAATGCACAAAGATGACTCATGTAAGAACTGACACCAGAGTAATTGCAAAATCCAATGGAAAATCTTGATCTCTCTTTATGTTCAACCAATAATCCAAAGATTCAATTATACTGATGTGGACTAGGCAGTGAATAGTGGCATGGAAATGAAGAAAGAGTAATGTATATTTTGAAGGCCTTATCACGTTTTGTCTGGGATGCACCAAGCAAATGATGTAAAGCAAAAGGCCAATGCAGAAGTTTTCTGGTCTTTAATCAGCGGAGCTAACAAGAGGCCCAAATGAGTCTGAGATAACTCACCTAGCTGCCTTATGCCTAACAGCCAAATGCAAAAGCAGCTAACCATGAAACCGGGTATTCCAAGATGCTTTCTGTAGAAATTGCTTCCAGTTCTGTTAATTATAGATTTTATGAAAAACAACTGGATCATGGTTTCTCTATATCTTTTTGTTTGTTTCTTCTTGCACAGTTGAAGCAGAGCAACATCATTCGTAACATGTTTTAAGTCCTTATGCAAGGACACTTTCTGTCAAATGTGGTTAAATTCTGAAGAGTGCTCTTTGAACTTACATTATTTAAAAGTTTCAGTTTTTAGAAAGTGTGGCCATTTTCATGGGTGCCCGCAGGATTTTTTGCAGGGGGTGTCAGGACTTTGTGCGGGGGTCAGGACTTTGTGCAGGGGGGTGTCAGGATTTTCAGGAGAGGGGGGGTCAGTCAGTCACGGCCAGGAGAGTTAGTATAAGAAGCAGTCTGAAACTAAAGCTTATATTTATTAAGTGTTTTGAACAGAATCTTGGGACATATTTTCAGCTTCATTTGCATGATTAAACTTGTCGGAATTTATATATATATATATATGTGCAGTATGATTTCGGGGGGGGTCACGTGATCCCCTTGACCCATGCTGCGGGTGCCAATGGCCATATTTGAAGGCAGATTGGTTTCATTTGTAAAAATTAGAAGGTCTTCATGCTAGGAATTTTACTCTCAAATTTTGGTCAAATTCCATGGAGTGATTCTTCAGAAGTCATTACAAATCTTCTCCATATTTTTAGGAACAGTGGTCATATCTCATGATGAATCTGTATCATTTTTAGAATTCTAAAGGCATTAATGCCAAAGTGCATTCAATCAGATTTGGTCAAAATCAGTCTAATGGTTTTGTAAACGAGTTCTTTAAATGTTTTCTATTTTTAGCAATGGCATCTTTATTTCATGGTGGACTCGTATCATTTTTATAAATTTGGAAGTACATTATGCTTCGGTTCCTTCAGCAAAATTTAGTAAAATTCTGCAAAATTCTGCTAAGTGTCCATTTTTTAAAAATACTTGTTAAAGGCAAAAACATTCGATAGTAAATCAGCATAATTTATACACGTCTGAAAGGCAGTTATGTGATGATGCTTTCTGTCATATCTGCTCAGGAGTTTTGAGAAGTGATTCCAAATTTTCTAAGGCATTTAGTAACAACAGCCATTATTGTGGGGGCTTGGCATCATTTGTACAAATGTGAAAGGCCTTAACCTCACAGTGCTTTCAATCAAATCTGGTCAAATTCTACCACCCTATTTGATGGCAGAATAGAATCATTTGTTCCAATCTAGAAGATCTTCACGTCTTCATGCTTTCTGTCAAATTTGGTTACATTCTATCCAGTAATGGTTTTTTTTGAAAGACAAGATGTATTATTTTCTTAGGCCTGCAATGAATCAGTTTCATTCTATCAAAAAGATCAGTTCCAAAGAAATCAACCTCTGATTTTAATATTTTGTATATTTTTCATAGAAAATGCCATTTTTGCTAACTTGAAAATATTTTTGTCTCTGAATTCATGAAATTACCAGTGTCACCAGATTAACACACAAGTGAACATTTCTGGTACTGGTAAATGAGTACATGTCTGAAATGGTTTATCATTAACCTAATGAGCATGCCGGTTGTGCAGTAGTGAAAACATTAAGAATAGAAGTGTATAAAAATATTTTACAGAAGAAAACAATAATTATAATTGATTACTGAAAATAATAAATGTTCAGTTATTTGGCTTTTTCAATTAATATTCAATTATTTTTATTACTTGTCACACCACTATCAGCAGCAATATTAAATGATATATCAACATAATTTCTACAAATCTGGGAAGTCGTTCAGTGAAAAACCCAATATTAATATGGCCATCCATTCAGGAGTAGTAACTATACAAAGATTTTCAAGCTGGCTGCCGAGTTTTAAATGTTGCAATATGCAGGGTTTTTTCTCCAATTCTATCCATTCTCTCTCCACCCACATCATAATGCATGGAGAAAAGAAAAATCATATGAGCTGTACTGCAGCTCAAATTTGCTCTCACTCTTTCATGCAGCTTTCTTATATACTCATTAACACCTGAGATTTTTGTCATTTTCGCCTGAAATACGAGTAGGAAACACATTTTGGTGGCTGCTTCTGAATATCTCCCCAAAAATCGGCGTCCAAATGATTTCTGCTTGGCTGGTGCCTAGTTGTGTTAGAAATGTCGTTTTTCATTGACTATTTCGCTTGCACATGTGTAGAAGGGTAAAAGTTGGTTTTGTGGGTTTTTGCTTACTGGACCCATCATTTTCATGTCCTGGCCACTTTTTACTTGAAATCCCCAACATAGCCTAATTTTTGCAAAGGTTCACCTGTCTGTGTGCAGTTCAGACCGGTTTGCCCTAAAATGGAGGCCAAAAAACTTAAAATCCAGACACAAAATCCAATTCCAAGGAGAGGCTAGTTTTTGGTGTAAAAAAAAAAAAATGAGTCTCAAAAAATATATTTTTCCCTCTGTATTTTGTAATGTGAGTAAAAAGTCCAGATTATATTTGGTATCTTTGTAGAGCTATATCTTAAATGACCTTGATGTTCAGAACTCATAGGATACCATCTCCTGACACACAAACGTGGCACCAGCGGTTAATCAGTTAACACCAACTTTTACATAAGAGGCACTTAAAATGACCACATTCAAGGTTTGGCAATGTAAGAAAATTTGGTTTAAGGAATATAATTCTATAAAGGCCTTGTGGGAGTATATAATGTAAAGCAATATGAATTTGCCATAATGATTTATGGAAGTGGCTCAAGCTCCTTACTTCCCCTTCTAGGAGCCCCATTAGCTGTGTTTGATCTCCATCTGTGATCAATCAAGTCAAAGAAAACATCACCTATGATACCCTAATTGATCCATAAGAGCAAATTTGAGTATCCAATATTTACAAAACATTTAAGTAGTGAATTACTCACTGACGACACAGCACCATACAAAAATGTTAGCAGAGGGAGCATTAATACTAGATGGCACAGCAACACACACTGCAGTGGAGGCTTATAGTTAGCACGCTTACCCTTACCCTAGCATTGTGTAAATCTACACCATACATCTCCAGCCTCTTGGCCTTGTCGAGGTAATTATACTCAGCATCTGCAGGAGTCTGACCCCTGAAATAAATGCGTTATTGTTAGTAGTGATAGTAGTATTTATATTTTTCCTGTCTCCCTATATCCCATCAAATTAAAACAAGTTTATGTATTGCATCTATGTCTGCTCATCTTAATCATCATCACAATCATCATCATCGTCATTAATATTTATCTACCCCAAAATTGACAGATTTATTTCTTTTTTTATCAGTTGGTCAAATTAAAATTAAAATTAGAATGTATTCATGGAACATGTATGCACTGTAACTGACCAAAATAACCTAGAAGCAAAACTTAACCAAGATGTGATGGTAGATTGCATGGATGGAAAAGGGTACAACTATATGCCTCTAGTACTACAAGGTACGGAACAAAAACTGTTCAAGATATTCAACAATGATTAAAAACACTACATGTCTAAAGATTAATACTGCTTTCTTCAAGTTAGTATGCTGCCAACGCAGGTAATGAAAATATGTTTGAAGCCCATATACATAGAGGAAATTATCTTGCCTGTTTAAAGCCCAATTACACTGCAGAAATTTTGAATTCCTAACCCAATAAGTTGCAATCACCAACCTGAAGTGAAATTTCTGTTGATAATGTTTGTTCAAAGCTCATGCACGTAACAGGCCTAATTCAAACAATTACCTATCCAACATGAAAAACAAGAGTCCTTCCAATGTATTGATGCTGCACTGGACAAAAAGAATTTCCAAAAATTAAATACAAGGTCATTTCTTCCTTTTAACTTCATAGTGTTGAAAGTATTACTGATATTCTTTAGCCATAACAAAAGTTTTAATACAGCTGCTGTGGTGTCTATACTGGATAACTCCTCGGCTGTGTTTTGGTGACTTCCTGACCAGGTAGATACATGTTTTACTTTGGTGACTGTTCCAGCATTTGGATGACTTGGTTATGACCTTCTGATGTCATTGGTCTGATAGGAGTGGAACTGACGTTTATCCTCTCTCTGACAAGATTGCTGACTCAAGGTCTGATAGGAGTGGAACTGACGTTTATCCGCTCTCTGACAAGATTGCTGACTCAAGGTTACCACTTTTGTTCCTACAATGTCCGTTTTGTTCGTAAACAAAACAATATTTTGCAATTACAATATTTTTTCCATGATAAGCCTGACAATTTTTATCAAAAAGGAGGTGCTGGGTTTATTGTCAGAGATATCCTCAGTAAATACTGGCCAAAATTTTGAATAAATTGGGTATGGGCTTATCATCAAATAAATATGGTAAATCTTGGCTGGAAAAGATTCCTTTGGTCCAAGTGTCAAACACACCATTGAACAAAAATACAAACCTGTGTTTTTTATGATGCTCAGAAACTTCTTTCTCAAAATCTTCTGTTTGACTTGGAAAAAACCTGAATTCTGACAAATACCCATCTATATGTTCATCTGGATTGTAGTCACCCAATTCCGCTACAAGGAGAAAAAATAAATACAAGTTAGAGTCAAATGTTTTCAGTCATAAATACAGTAGAACCTGTCTTGAAAGACCACCCTTTCTGCCAAAAAATGATGGTCTCTCAAGACAGGTGGTCTCTCATAACAGGTCACAATGCTATATAATCAATAAATTTGTGCATTGAGAATATGGTTTCTCAAGACAGGTAGTCTCACATAGCAGTGGTCTTTCAAGACAGGTTTCACTGTACCATCAGTTCATTTCCATGGATCACAATTTTCAAGGTTTTGTCAGTTCATTAATTTGTATAAAAGGAAACGAGTCCTATGGATTCAACTAAAGGATCCTTCAAGATCTAAAAAAACTGGTACCCCACAGAAAATAGTAAAATCACAGTAATTCACACCAAACAATCCAGAATCTGGTGTATGTTTTGACACAGTAGCCAGAAAATTGGCTCATCTTTATTCTGTTGTTTAGGTGTGTCGATAATGTTGGCTATGTCTAAAGGAGAGAGTTTCATGTTTAGAATTCGGCTGCCTAGTGGGAATTTAGCCAAACCATGTCTAGTTACAAGTACCAAAAAGCACTTCAGATATGCTTTTATAAAATGTACCAAAATATCTGGGTCTATGATGTTTTGCAGATGGTTTACAATACAAACAAGCATATGACTGTATTATCTTCATGAGTATAAAACCATTATTAAAACACTAGACCAAAAGAATCTGTTTCTGAAAGCAGAAACTCTCCCCTATTCACCATGACAAATACCACTCTGCTCCAACTGCAAACAACATAGACCCTGACTTGCCATCAGATATTGTGCCAGCAGATGTGGGCCTATGCTGTTTGTTCTACTGATTACTCCTATCCTAACAAATTGCACAGATCTAGCAGTGAATTATGTAATGGTAGATCTGAGTCTGCGGTTGGACTTAATTTATAAGCGAGTATATACAGCAGCAGAGGGTGGTTATTTGCTCTTGCCACACAACTGACCGTGTTCAGTTGCAACCTTGAACAGATTTCATATATTGTACGATCAAAGTGTTACTTTCAAAGCTCAAGCTCAGTCTCTAAATAAGCATCCACATATGACAGTGAGGCCAAGGAAAGGAGTCAGACAATATTTATGATGACCAGATGACTATTTACTAGATGACGAAGGAAGGATTTCAGAACTTTATCAGAAAATGAGGATGAAATCTTGGACTTTGTACCAGATGACATCAGACAGATTTATTTATAAGATACTGTGAATTTTAAAAAATGTCGATTTAACTTCAGGTTTGTGTACACATAATACAATTTCCCTTTGATCAGATACCTGGATAACTGATCATTAGGATCAACGGGTACCTAGTAAAAGTTTTCTAAAATTTTGACAGCTTCAGTCATTCTAAGAGACTGGCATTTAGTATGGAAAATCTACCAAGGTGAATAAAATGGAATTGTTGTAGGCAGTGCCAAACAGTGGTTTTCCTAATATAAGTGTGTGTGGTGTGTGTGTGTGTGATTTAGATTTTTAACGTAGCTTTAACAATTTTTCAGTCATGTCACTACAATGTCTGCAGTGTGACAGTTTATAGTGATGTTTAGCACTGGGGCATCATGCTGCAGACATGTAGCATGATGTCCCACCCAGACACATTAATCTGACACCAGGCCGACCAGTCCTAACACTAACCTCTTAATGCTGAGCGCCAAGCAAGTCAGCTGCTAGTACCATTTTTAAAAGTCTTTGATATGACTCAGTCGGGGTTCGAACCCACGACCTCCCGCATCTGAGGCAGATGCTCTACCACTAGGCCACCGGAGCGGTCTCCTAATATAAGGCCATCCCTTCTGCAACAGAAAAGTGGCCTTATGAGATTGGATGGCCTTTCTAAAGTGGATCACACAGCTGTGAAAAATAATTATGGAAAATGTAAGAAAGGTGCAGCTAATTACCAAACAATATCCAATTATAAAATCACATAAATTTTATGGAATCAATGTGACAAAACTTGCATTTATGTTATTTTAAAACTCATGAATGATCATCAATTGCACTGCAAAACCATAAAAGAACCTTATCAATCAAATCTGGGTACAAACATCTGGCTGTAACTATCATTCTCTGTCCATTCCATCTTCCCACTGCTGTAGAATGTATAAGTGACAATGTCTATTTGAATCTCTGCGATAACCAATTTCTCAGCAATGATCACAGTACCTTCCTTCTCATTTAGTCAAATTGCTTTCACTTTTTCTTCTAAACTCCAAATGTCTGCCAATATTTCGCACTTTTTACAACTTATTCCCTCATCGGTATCTATACCTCTGCCAAATAATTTGTAGCTAGTACACTAAATGATCTAAGTCTACAAAGGATGTAAACTGATGGACTGGTTATAGTCTGGTACCGGAAGTAAACTGATGGACTGGTTATAGTCTGGTACCCAATCAAATGCAATTTGTAGTGGAAATAATAGACAGTAATTACCAAAGTGAGAATACCTGCCATCTAAAGAAGGCACAGCATCAAGGTTAACTGGGTTACTTACCTCTCTGTATGGATTAAAATTTGGTACTTTACTGGCATGTTGGAACAAATGTCAAAGTGTTAAATTTTGAAATAAACAAATTTTCATAAATACATCCACTTGTAAGGGCTAAACCTGAAATCTTTTGGCACTAATATGCTGGCTGCCGGCCAAGTTAAAGTGATGGCCATCCTAGAGGGGTACTTCTGAACACAAGCTCATTTATGCCAATGGATTCTGGCCTTGAAAATCAAGTGGCTGCTGATAAGAGGGACCAAATGTACAGAAAGTCCTCTAAGGTCAAAGGTCAACATTTTGTTGGTACAAAGTGGGTCTAGTTGTGCCTAAAAGGTGGATTCCTTGTGTGACAAAGATGTTTTTAATATCATTAGAACATGTAACCTGATTTCATTCCTGATAACCTTAAACAGATTTCCAAGGTCACCAGATGAAAGGAGTGGACATAATAATGTGCATTTTTCATGGTGTACAAAGTTTTGCTGATTTTGTGCTTGCTAGAAACTACATGTTAATGAACACAACCAACAATGATCTTTCCTGAGTCCACAAATCAGAGTACCTACGCAAATGTCATTTTCTTGCCCAACCACAAAAATTAGTACCAACAAAATAAATGAACTCTCTGTAACCTGGAAGCCATTTGTGATGAGACATAATGTCATCATTTGATTCTGACAATAATGTTAAGTGAAGTGATACTAGTTACAGTGAACCATGTCTATAAGTACACTTATATTTGTTACTGGAATTAGATCAGTCACAAAAACACAATACGGTCTTGGGTCCTGTAACCATTAAAATCTGCTCAAGGTAATGAGTAACTAATCTAATTTTATGCACCCCCAACCTCCAGCATTTGAATATCATGTTCACTTCATATTGGACAAATCCTGCTTACAAGCTAATGTCCGTTATATGTTTCTGATATGATTCCTTCACTAAATACCAAATATCCACCAGTGACGGTGAAAACTGGGTCACAGTCATCACAACCTTATCAGTTTTTGGTCACTTCTCAAGGCATCTAAATATACAATTTAGTCTTTTTTTTTTGTAAAGTATAATTTTTATTTTTATATCTTACTACAAGATCAAAGTGAGCACTCTTCCACCAGTAAAGATACTGTCACTAACCAACTATGAAATGAATATGAAACAAAACTGTATATGTTAACACGGAATTGCAAGCTGGTCCACTGGTCCACTTCAAGAGCAATTCTTGTCAGTCCAAATAATTTTTGTCTGTAATGTTAATGCTAATTTCCAAGGCTCAATATTCCTGATTATAATCATATAATACTTGTTATTATGATGTACACGATGTATATTTAAGAAACGCAGAGGATTACAGCAACAATTCAGACCTTAGAGCTCCACAGTCATGGACAGGCTGAAATTATCAAACTTTGAGTAGCATACCACCACACAGAGGAATTATCAAAATAGTCCTGAATCTAGACTGAAGACTTGTGTTGTTGAAAACGAGGACTGGTAACATATTTACAGGAATAAGAAATATCATACACATGCAGAAACTTTCAAAAACTTGCAAGGTGCAAATAATGTTCTTTGCTATAACAATAATGTCAATGCAATAATTACTAAAATAATGATGGGCTACTTACATTGCAGTAATTACTAAAATATTGATGAGCTATTTACACTGCAATAATTACTAAATTAGATGGGCTACTTACACTGCACAGCGTAACTTGCTAACAAGACTGCTGTACTCCTGGGACACTGCAACCTTCCTTCCACAATATCACGTTTGACTTGCAGAAAGAAGTGATACCTGAATATGAAACAAAAGAAACAAGTTAAGCTTTTGTTTTTACTGGTTTAAATGGCATTAACAACAAAATGAATTTCCCTAAGGACACATCAAGGCAGTCAACCTAGAATAAAACAAGAGGAATTTGCTATTTAAAAAAAAGAGTGTTAATACAAGCAGAGTGTGCAAGTACAAAAATATAGGACTTGAATATTCAAAGTGACAGGCTTGACTCAGCCTCAAGTACCTGGAATTGTGATCACTGACAAAGTCTATTCAGAAAACAGGATTACTCCCCCTTTCCCAGAAACTTAAAAACTAAATCTAAAACAAACTATCTGTAAATTTCACATCAAATATGAAACCCCAATTTTGCTTCTGTACATAGCACATGCACACTAAGGACTGTACATCAATTCGAAAACTCTGTGTGAAAAAAGGCACACCATCTTTAGCTGACTAGTTGGAGCTCTGTATTCCATTCAGCATACTTCATCATGGCCATCAAGCACATTCATGTCCATGGCTCAGTGAAATATCAGAAAACTGGATGGCATTATTTAATGGTGGTTAAATAAAAAGGTGCTTTACAACCTTTTAATGAAAAGCCCAATTTTTAACTCAAAAATAGCACATCTCACATTGGGCTATGTGCAGTATAGCTTGAGAAATTAGTGTCACTAAAATAGCACTCTATAAACACTTCACATACACAATATAAAAGCAAGAACTGAAGCCCCCTGTGGTTGCCCCCAGTGCAAGTCAGACTTCAGCCAAACGTTTAAAAAAATTGAAGAAACACATACGAATTCTTAATTTGTTCTATCAATGATCAATGCAATGAAACCACACATTATTTTGTGATATGCAGTGAGTAGCGGCAAAGGTGGGTAAGAATGTGCAAAACTAGAATGGTACTGTTTGTAGAATTATCAACAAATGTAAACACAGGAATCCAAAATTTCAGAAAATTGGGAAACATTTCACTTGCAGATTTACCTGGTATACTCTTCTGCTAGCTTGCTTGGATCAGATACATAGAATTTGACACGGAAGAAAAATTCATAAGGTGGTCCTGGAATGAGAAAAGAAAGCAGTGTACAGAACTTTTGTAGCACTTCAAATCAACTGTACTGATAGATAGCTGATTTGATACTATTATCATCAAGTCTAAAATGTAGTGCCTTTAATCTGGGGGTGACCCTGGTAACATTAATTGTGTAGAAGCTTGGGAAAAATTAACATTCTGCTGGGGAAACACAATTTTTAGTCATCTGTGGAAATTTATAAAAAATGCAGATATTTTTTTCAGTGCAATAAATATTTTAATTCTGGGTATGACATATCCTATATCACACTAGCCCAGACAACTGATAAGAATTCAGCAGAATGTTACTGCTGAACTTCAGCATAATCCAAAAACGTTCATTCTCACTAGAGCTAGAAAAGTCAATTACCATGACCTTAACAAGTACATCAATGAGGTAATTCACATAACTAATATAAAAACAGCCATAAAATTTCAGGACTGTACACATAATAGTGACCAAGGTACTGACTTGGATGTAAAAATTGAAACTGCTGAAGTACAACAGGTACAGTATGTCAATGTGTCCTACTGTTGCCCATGGTGAGTAGCAGCCTCCAAAATGTATACAATCATCATATTTCTGAACTGTATAAAGAACAGTGACAGATAAACTCAGCCATAAATGCGAAAATAATCACTGGAGCATGAAAAGTAAGTCAGATGACCTACCTCTGCTTGTGGTTAGTATTACCCTCAAAGATAAATACAAGTATGAAGTTTTATGACTGTACATAAAACAGTGTCAGAGAAACTCAACTAAATGCAAAATAAAAAATTTGATGTTATTGCTGGAACATGGAAAGTAGGTCATCATGACCAATTTTTTTCAGGTAGGTTACTAAGCACCCTTTGAGATTTTGTACTGACTGATATTAAAAGCACTTTTAACACATTACTGGCTTATGATGATGAGGAAACTGAAACCAAGTCACTATATTGGGCATCAGATCAACACCATTTTCATTTTGGACCAATAATACATCATAAAAAGTCTTCTGGTGAAAACCCCCATGGTAATATTAAATTTCATTCAAAATAATTAGCAATAAACAAGATGGCTACTGTCCATCTCAGCACAATTTTCATTCTGGATAAGCTAGATATCATAAGAAGTCTTCTAGTAAAAACTTCATGGCAATATTACTTACCATTCGCAATGATTAGAAAAAATATGATTTTCAAAATGGGGTTCTGTGGCTGCCATATTGGAGACCAGTTCTGCAGCATTGTCATCAGGGCTAACTAGACATCATATGAAGCAATGTGGTGAAAACACTACATCAATTCAGGATGATAAGCAAAATAAGATTTTCAAGATGGCCACTGTGGTGGCCATATTGGACATCGAACTGGAACCATTTTCATTTAGGAACAACCAGACATCATAAAATCCTTTAGTGAGAAGTGCATTTTGATATGACCATCTATTTAGTAGGAGTAGCAATAAGATTTTCAAAATGGCCACTGTGGAGGCCATACTGGATATCCAAGCAGCACCATGTTCATTTAGGACCAACAGAACATAAGATGAACGTGTCTAGTTTCATGGCAATCCTCCAGGAAGCTTGGGAGTAGCAGTAATTATCTTGTGCTAACAGACAGACAAACAACAGACAATGGATAATGGACAATGGACCATCTCACAAGTTCTTCTGGTCTATGACCAGTAAAGCTAAATATATGACAGTATCTTATCCTTGGCTAATGGACTTTTTTTTTTTACAACTGTCTGTACATTTTGTGAGTGTTAGCAGTATTGTGATGTTACAACCATCTTCTTCTTCACAATGCCACTGTAGCTAGATTTTTAAGCATTAAATATAAAGAGTTCAAGACTATTCACAATCCACATTCCACAATTTCAAAACTATGCAGATACCAAATTTATTGATTTTGGGATTCAATTCAAATAATGTACATCAGTGTAATGCTTGACCATCTTCTTATTATTCCCTGATTATCTACACCAGCCCAGTGTGTCAGTATCATATTTTCAAAGATTCTGACAGTAGTTTATCTGAAAAAGGGGGGGGGGGGGATTTCACCCCAGGTCACCAAAACAAATATGAGTTGAAGAAAGAAAATGGGGGTTGGGGTTGGGTTGGTTGACATAATTCATTATTTATCTTGCACTTAAATATTCATCTTTTTTCCTGCTCCAGTCTATATAGTCTAAAATCAAAATCTTTATAAAATTCCCCCTCTATCTGAGAAAGCATTAATCTGTCAACTATTTCACAGCTTAATCTGTTCCTTATCTATGCATGGAAAGTGTCATGTGCTAAAAACCCTCTTTAGCAGTCTGCCAACTCAAGGGGTATATGCATAGCTAGCTTAACCAGCTTCAACAAGTTAGGAAGCTCTTCCTATAGTTGTTTCATAGAATTTTCCACCGTTCATAGGTACTGTCTAGTGGATGTCTCTGCTCTAAAATGAATGTGATCTGGTGACTGAGTTGGTATCATAAATTCAAAACTCAATTTTTTATGTGAATGGGTCATTCTTCTCACAATTTCAGTAAATATTTTTTTTTTGTAGAGTTTAGATGAAATGAAATGAACAAGATTTTTGAGACTTTGCATCAAATTTTCTTTCATTTGAGGTTCATCTAACCAAGATATAATATCATTTAAGAACTGTTTGTTCTCTGTGTTGCAAGAAACTCCACTTCATCCTTCACTTCCTTCATCCTGCCATGCATCTGCATATTTGTGACAGCAATGCACTGACCTTAAGATGATAATAATCAGTAATTTTCCTCCCACCCAATGACTGAACTTTCACCTTCCAGAAATGGCTCAAAGTTTGAGCATGCTCAAATGTGATGAAAGGCCACCAGTTGCAGAACATCTCTGGTACAGGTTTTTCTATTATAAATAACTGTTGGAATTTCCTATTGTATTAACCTACATTAGCATACATGTACAGTGGAGTGGACACAGGTATTCTGAACAATTAAGTATCCTTACTTTTTTTATGATTCTTATTTATTCAGTTAATTTTATCAGATATTTTATCCTGCTCCATATAGATTTTATACGTCCAACTTGGAACCAATTTGCAGGAGTTTTCATGCATTACTGATTTCCAATTACACAAATCCATAACTATTTTGCACAATCTGCAAACTTGCATGCCCTGGCAGCATCTCTGGAACTGTGGTCCCTTTGATACGAAAGGATTCACTGTGGATATTTCTTGCAACATTAAGGTTAAGTTATAAGTACCAGCTGCTAACGTATCTAAATAGAATCTAACACTGCTTTTCAAATTTCGTTATACTGATTTTATAATTACTACTCACCTCCGCACTGCTTTTTGATGGTCTTTAGTGGATCTAGCCATCTCTGAAAAGATAAATATGATATAAAGTTGTACAACATATGAATTTATTGGCAATATTCATACCGACAGCCTTCTATTTGATTTAAAGTTGAAGGGTGATTTGCCAAGGCAGCGGGGGGGAGGGGGGCCTCCCTCAGCAGGGAGACACATTTTTTTTAAAGTAGCCAGATGAAAAGTAAAAGTAGCTGGGTAGATCACCCAGTTCATGGTTGATACAGAAAGCTGTTCATCTATATATTTATTGGCAATACTTGTACTGTTTAGCTATACATCAGCAATACTTGTACTGTTTAGCTATATATTTATTGGCAATACTTGTACTGTTTAGCTATATATTTATTGGCAATACTTGTACTGTTTAGCTATATATTTACTGGCAATACTTGTACTGTTTAGCTATACATTTACTGGCAATACTTGTACTGTTTAGCTATACATTTACTGGCAATATTTGTACTGTTCATCTATACATTTATTGGCAATACTTGTACTGTTTAGTTATATATTTATTGGCAATACTTGTACTGTTTAGCTATACATTCACTGGCAATACTTGTATTGTTCATCTATATATTTATTGGCAATACTTGTACTGTTTAGTTATATATTTATTGGCATTACTTTTACTGTTTAGTTATACATTTACTGGCAATACTTGTACTGTTTATCTATATATTTATTGGTAATACTTGTACTGTTTAGCTACATATTTATTGGCAATACTTGTACTGTTTAGTTATACATTTATTGGCAATACTTGTACTGTTCAGTTATACATTTACTGGCAATACTTGTACTGTTTAGCTATATATTTTTTGGCAATACTTGTACTGTTTAGGTATACATTTATTAGCAATACTTGTATTGTTTATCTAATATCTATACATTTACTGGCAATACTCATACTCTTTAACTATACATTTCAACAACTGTTCAATTCCACAAGACCTGTCACTGAAGGATTATGCAGATAAGGTGGCCAAGAAAAATTCCTGATACAGAGGTTCTCACAAGGGCCAGCATCCTATCTGTCTTCAGGCTACTGCAGAGGGCCCAAGTTAGATGGACAGAACACATTGTCCACACGCCTGAGGATTGAATTCCAAAACAGCTGCTCTATGAACTCTGCAAGGGAAAGCACACTGTTGGAGGGCAAAAGAAGCACTTCAAGGACTCAGTGAAGGTATCTGTGAAAAATCGGCATCTCAACAGTGCCTCATGCAAGACCCTTGTGCAAGACTCTCCCTCCTGGCACATATCAAATCTGGCAGGTGCAGCAGAACAGTAGAAAATTGCTGAAGCACAGAGAAAACATGCCAGTCATAAGGCCAGAGCTGTCAACACCTCTACTTCTACACCAACCTGTGTGTGTTTCACATGTGGGGGAAGTCTTCTGTGCCTGAATTAGCCTTGCCAGTCATCTCTGCACACACCAAGTGACAACAGGCATCTGAAGCTGGGGTTGTGATGGAGATCAATGGACAAACATTAGCTATACTTTTATTGGCAATACTCGTACTGTTTAGGCACTGTATACATTTAATGGCAATACTGATACTCTTTCAGCTGAATGTTTATTAGCAAAACTCATACCCTTTAGCTATGTTATCTTTTGTACATGTAATAATGATAAATGTCCTTACACTAATAGATGTGATAAAAATCTGAGAACATGATGCTTAAGTTTTTTAGCGTATCTAACATAACCCACATATACTGTAATAATCACACTTCTCATTCTAGCCAAAACCCATAAAAACAGTCACTTTCTTGCAATCACGGCTTTATCCTAGTATTTCTGAAGAGAGTAAAGTAGTTGCTAAAACACACCCAGAATATAATGACTGACTTAGAACCTACCACCCTACATGCTTAGGGTATCATAACCACCATGTATTCCTGGGGCTTTATTACCATCTTTTATGGGCAGGACCATACTGGACAGCAAATAAGCCTTCACAATGAATTGTTCTCAGCAAAGAAAAAATATAGCTAGCTCTTTTGTACATAGTTGCAGATGACAGAGATAATGTTTTCAACATCACCAGTGTGTGCTATTTATGACAAACTTTAATCAGTATTCACACACTTCGATATAAACATTTTCAGGCCATTTCCAGGTTTCATTTCAAGGATTAAATTGATTTTTTTTCAAAGTTCCCTTAGGAAAAAAAATGTGTGTTTCTGGTTGGTGGATGACTGTCCGTTTTTTGTTGACAACCCTAGCACTTTTTCCTCCCTGGTTAAAACAAAAAATTTAAAAAAAAACATCCTGAAATTGATTTGTGCATCTAACTGAGCCGGTTTGCCCAGTACTTGAAGCGCTTATGTAAACAAATATATATATATACTAATCATTGTAATATTTACAATGTTAAAAAAAACAAAAACATACCTACCCTAATTTTAAAACCAGTGCAATAGGAAGCTCACATATTTTTTAAATGTGCATTTTTTAAATCAAAAGTTACTTTTGAGACTCCCATAACATCTGAATTAGACATATGAACAAGTACTAAACCACATGATGTATTATAAAAAATGTGCAACTAGTGAAATTGAAATTCGTCCCAACTTAAACATTATCTTCCTTTCTATTTAATATCTGCTTGTTAAAGTAACATCTACATTCGATGCAATTTTCATGTATATTTAATTCAGGCAGTATCAAGGATCCCAAGAGCATGTGATTCTGCATAGAAAATGACCTAGCAGTCAGACAGTTTTAACATTCAGTTTGGTCTGATACTAAAATTGACTGCAGAGGCTAGCTGTAGGTACAATTGGTGGTGAAGGTTGCTAATGACGATAATGCTCAACTGTGTGGTCACTGTGCAAACTACCAAATACTGTAATAAGCAAACATTTACCGCAATACATTTTGGTTAACTATACATATCAAAAGGGGTAATGGGTTAATATAAGGTTATTATTTTTTTCTTAAGAAAGTACCACATAAAAGACAATATGTCCGTATGATGTGATGCTAGTGTTATCTTCCTATCATACCATTATGGAGATGACTACTGGGATACCAGTCTACTTGACCAATTTAATTGCCAGCTCTGCTGGAGTGAGCATACAAGTATATTTAAGTAAGCACCCAAATGATCCATAATGCAAGTGTACATTAACTGAATGAAAAGTTCCACAACCTATGAAAATTCTGTGAGGAACGCCATAAATTCAACTATGGATCAGTTCAATTTGAATTCACTTACGTAGTTGTGTCATTAAGTTGCAGCTTAAATTTCCCCATTTTTCCCCTAATTATGATCAATATTTGTAAAATTAAAGGGCTTTCCGAATGGGGTCAAACCTCTTCTTTCTACTGATTTTATCCCAATTGCCAGGTAGCACTGGACATTTATCCTCATCAAATTTACCAAATTTATAATATTTTCAAGCACACAGTACAAGTATTAAGTCAAATACGGAATGTCAGCTCCATGTGAGACTGCCTAAAAAACCATCAATAGTTGCTAGTGGGCTGAAATTAAATACATGGTTTTTCAAGGCAATCTGAGGACAATGCATGACAGAACCTGATTGAATCTGCTATGCATACTTTATTTCTTGCAGCTGCAGTGCACATTGCACACCCTTTAGTGTGCAGCCTCCTAGTATCATGTTGCTGAATTGTAATGCATTTGTGTCACTGCCATCTGAACTCAATCTCTGACTGAAAGATATGCAAGTGCTGCCTGCAATTTCCATGGTGAATATTGATTTTCATCCACTCTCACAACTGTCAAATAGTTACATGAGTACCAGTATACAAGAGCCTAGCTATTATTAAAATCATGGACATGGGATCCGGCCTAAAGATCATAAAACTTGAGCCTAGCTATTATTAAAATCATGGACATGGGATCCGGCCTAAAAATCATAAAACTTGAGCCTAGCTATTATTAAAATCATGGACATGGGATCCGGCCTAAAAATCATAAAACTTGAGCCTAGCTATTATTAAAATCATGGGCATGGGATCTGGCCTAAAAATCATAAAACTTGAGCCTAGCTATTATTAAAATCATGGGCATGGGATCTGGCCTAAAAATCATAAAACTTGAGCCTAGCTATTATTAAAATCATGGACATGGGATCCGGCCTAAAAAACATAAAACTTGAGCCTTGGTATTATTAAAATCATGGACATGGGATCTGGCCTAAAAAACATAAAACTTGAGCCTTGGTATTATTAAAATCATGGACATGGGATCTGGCCTAAAGATCATAAAACTTGAGCCTAGCTATTATTAAAATCATGGATATAGGATCTGGCCTAAAAAACATAAAACTTGAGCCTAGCTATTATTAAAATCATGGGCATGGGATCTGGCCTAAAAATCATAAAACTTGAGCCTAGCTATTATTAAAATCATGGACATGGGATCTGGCCTAAAAATCATAAAACTTGAGCCTTGCTATTATTAAAATCATGGATATAGGATCTGGCCTAAAAATCATAAAACTTGAGCCTAGCTATTATTAAAATCATGGACATGGGATCCGGCCTAAAGATCATAAAACTTGAGCCTAGCTATTATTAAAATCATGGATATAGGATCTGGCCTAAAAAACATAAAACTTGAGCCTAGCTATTATTAAAATCATGGGCATGGGATCTGGCCTAAAAATCATAAAACTTGAGCCTAGCTATTATTAAAATCATGGACATGGGATCTGGCCTAAAAAACATAACACTCCTGAGCTGAGATTTTGTTTCATCCAATCACTAATGACATTACCATCAATACTCGCTTATAAGTCAAATCAAACTGCAAACAACAATGATCGTGATCTGCCATTGCATCATGCCCCTGCAAATCAGAGTCTATGTTGTCTGTTCTACTGATTACTCCCAACAAATTGCACAGACCCAGATCTGCTAGTGCATTATGCAACAGCAGATCTGGATCTATGCTCGCCTTATAAGCAAGCATATAATGTCTGGATCTATGCTCGCCTTATAAGCAAGCATATAATGGTACTTCTGAAAGGTTATTTCTGATTGCCTGTTGACAGTGGAAGCTCTGGCTCAGAGTGTTATAATTACTGGTCAGGAATCGGGGCCTGAGATCATAAAACTTGGAGCCTGATCTGTGATTAAATAAAGCATGAATACTGTAATTAAACTGTTTAACACTTGCCACAGAACCAAAGGATATAACAGATGGTATTATATTATGAATAGGAAAGCAAATAATGGCCTGAAAAGGGGGACAGGGGGTGAAGAGATGTAAACAAGAGAAAAGGCTATTTACCTGAATGATTCCAAGCATGAATGCTGCAAAAATACCAATACTGAATGTTCCAAGTAAAATTACCATAAATACTTCCCAACAAGTTCGATCAAATAGCAAACAACACAGACCCTGATCTGCCAGCATATAATGCACCAGCAGTTCAGGGTCTTTGACATTCATTCTACTAATGACTCCTAAAAAAAACTGCATAGATTCAGATCTGACAGCGCATTATGCCATGGAAGATCTGGGTTTATGAAGTCTGCAGAAGGACCAGAGCTATAAGTAAGTACATGTTATGTACATTATCTGAAATCACATAACTGACTGCAATACAGAGAAACATCAATCAGTAAAGTCACTAAAATTACTACAAAATCTCTCTGTCTATACAATACGTTAAGTTCGCACTCTCACAACTTCCACTCTTCAACAACATATTGCTACCTTCAACTTTAGTCCATCATTTCCACGTAAAATAATCAAACTATGCATAGTGGCTTAGATACACATCAGCATGACATCATCAGTATGTATATTGTGATGTCTGCTACATGCTACTTTGTAACATAACGGCATTTTGCTTCATCACTGTATGTAAAGAATTCCTGTAATGGGCCCAGTACAAAGAAAAGATTGTGGCAAATGCAATCTAACTTGAATGTGGTACATTTATCAAAGCTTCCAGGTGACATTTTACATCACTGAATCAGTGGAAGCAACTCAATGGGAGGAGTACGATATTGAATTATGACTTAAAAAGGGGTGTTGGTTTTAGTCAAGGGGATCAAACTGATGCACATGTTACGTATATTTAATTTAATTACTTGTGTGTTACCGGCAGTTTTAAAATTCTTTTTTATTTTAATTTTGTTTCATTACATTTTATTGTAATGATTATTTTCACGGGATTTGATATTTTAAAAAAATAAAAATATCAGTCTTCTGTTGACTTGATTAGAACGCAAAAGTATGTCTTAAGCACTAATTTTGCTCACCCTGGTTCACAGATCTTGTAAACATTAAGCAGAAATGATTGGCTATTACCAAGGTCATTTTCGGCCCACGTGTTAGCTGAGTTGCAAACAGCCTTTCTATTTTAATTTATTTCCAGTGTGAGAATTTGATTCTTAGATAGGACTATTCTAGCTATGTGCTAAATGGCATTTTTTTATTGCGGTGTTCAAATTAGTGGTCACATCGCCTGTCACGTGAGCCACCATATGATCTAAGATAGAGGCTTAAAACAGCAATATTGCTAGTAGATTGATCAGTCGTAATTTTTACACCTCAGAGCTCAAGGTGTTTTATTGCTGAAGCCAGATTGTTTTTTAAGTTCATCTGTTTTTGGGAATTTAATAATTTATTCTCTTGAAGACTAAACAAGTGTACTTTTTTTAAAAAAAGTTCTGGGACAAAGAAATTCAGTGGAAATTTATTCTGGAATTCTAAACGGAAACATTATAAACTGTGATTCAATCGAGGATTTGTTGCAACCAGTACAACGACCTAATCTGACATCATCGCCTCCATATTGGAATTTCATCGAGATTCGAACCTAGATTCAATTAGAACTGTTTAGTGATAGGACTTATATTTTTCAATCTTAGGACTAATTTTTGGATTATATTCACAAACCATAAGTCCTATTTTCTAATTTTTAAATTGTTTTCTAGGGAAATAAATTATTTTGTTAAAATATACAAAGCTTGTTGGCTTCACTCTTTTCTTTTGTTACTTTTGCACGAGCCTACACGTGACACACACTTATACAAAACATGGTTAGTGCACACACCAATACAACCAATTTGTCATTTGTACAAAATGAATCCATATATCTCTGTATAGCCTAAGTGGTTAAAGCGTCTGCCTCGGATGCAGGAGGTCACAGGTTTGAACCCCGACTGAGTCATACCAAAGACTTATAAAAATGGTACTAATAGCTGCCTCACCTGGTGCTCAGCATTAACAGGTTCATGTTAGGACTTGTCAACCTTGTGTCGGCATAATATGACTAAGTGGGGCATGATGCTACGTGTCTGCAGCATGATGCCCCAGTGCAAGACATCACTATAAACTGCTACACTGCAGACGTTGAAGCAATACGACTCAAATTGTTAAAGCTAACTTAAAAACAAAGAAACGTACAAACAAGTACCTCAGTGAAGTGTAAAACAGCATTTACATGATATTGACAACACAATTAAATATGAATGCAACTACAGCCATTGGAAATGGCTGCAATGCAATGAGCCCACTGAATTCAACTTGCTCTATGGGGCCTTGAACCAAAGTATTCATCTTGAAATAGCAAAGTTTGGAGAAGATGTGCATTGAAAGATGGTCATTGTTGTTTTGAGTTCAATGCTAATTTTTGGTATATCAGGTGAAGGAAGAATCCTGAAAAAAAACCAGGAAAAACCACCTACCCACAGGAAGCTATCGGCAAGCTTTTTCACATATCCACACTGGCCAAACTTGAGACTCAAATCCATGCAGAGGTGAGATGTGAGTGATCACACATCTCACCTTATATCTCAAAGGCAGCACCTTAGACCACACTCCACCACCTGAAATGTCATTACTCTTCTAAAGAACAAGATGGAATGCTGGAAATCAGACTCATTTATAATCTTGTCAAGGTCAAAGTGCATCATAACTATGGCTGAAATGCAATTTTCTTTTGTAAAGTTATGCTGTGGAAATTAAAGTTAGGGTGTCAGGCAATCATTATCCATAATTCTTATAAATAATGTGGAATACTAGTACCTGAAATTAAATTAATTCAAGGTCTTACCAACATATGGCTGCAAGCCAGGTTTAGTTGAAATGTACCAAAGTCAGGGGGTCAGGCAATTAGGGCTAATTAGGTCCTGTAAATGATGTCACAGAACAATGGAAATCATACTCACTTAAAATCTCATCAACCTGAAGCCACATGCCAAATTAGTTTAAAATCCAACAAATCTGGTAAAGTGATATTTTATGAATATGAACAACGTGGGAGACATAGCTCTTCTAAGGGAACCGATATGCACATTGCAAGGCAATGTTAATTCCAAACTCCATCAGAATACATGTTGAATGGTTCTTGACCTATGGCTGTTATAAACAATATCTTGTCTAAAGATATCAAGTGAATTATCAAGGGCCATAACTCTATCCAAAACAAAGTAGACAAAAACAAATGAAAGGCATAACTAGGTTGATAATATAATGTTGACATCAGATTGCATGAGGATATATAATGTTTTAATGGAGATCTAATAATGATGAAAAAAGGGCAATCATTCACAAATATTTTGCTTAAAAAGGGCAAAACCTTTAAAGGCCTACCTACATATGATTATAAGGCAATTCACTTTAAACAAGGCATCCAATTATGTATAAGGGTTGCAGAGGTCTGCTGATTACAAAATGTATGTATTCACTTAAAACTGAAGTTCAACCGCAACCTGCACAGACCCAGATTGCCACTGCATAATGCATCAGCAGATCTGGGTCTGTGCAGTATGTTAGGAGTTATCAGCAAAACAAACATAAAACCTGACCTGCAGATCTGTTGTTTGCAGTTTGACTGAACTTATAAGCCAGAATATAAGGTACAAAAGGACAGCCCAATGGACTGATTGATAAATTAACAGGCAATTGGAAATGTGGTTACTATAGGACTCTCATGGTTGGGCTATCAAGAAGTATTTGTAAATCAGGAAATCCCATTAAGTTCATTACAAGAACCCCTCAAAGGGACTGGTGTTCTACTGACCAAACAGAATTACCAGATATTCATGATAAGCGCATTTCTTCTTCAATTTAGCTGCTGTAGTAGCCATACTGGATGTCAGATTGATACTATTTCCATTTAGAACCAACTAGTCATCATGTGATATCTTTTTTATGAAAACTTCATTCTCATTTGATCCTACAAAAAATTCAGGATGAACACTTATAGTTACTGCAAGATTTTCAAGATGGTCACTGTGGTGGCTATATTGGATGTCTGACCAGCACCATTTTTATTTCAGATCAACTGGACATCTTGAGAAATTTTTTAGTGAAACACCATATTAAGATGATGGTAAGTTCTGAAGGAAAATCTAAAATTCAGATTTTCAAAATGGTTGTTGTGGAAGCCATATTGGATGTCTGTGTGGCACCATTTTCATTTAGGATCAAACAGGCCAAGGATGATGTTTCATGGCAATCTTCTTCCAAGTTTTTATCTGGAGGAATGACAGAAATGAACTTGTGCTAATGGATGACTGGATGACAGACAGAAAACAAATGACACAAAATAGGTCATCCCACAAGCTCCTCTGGTTTATGATCAATATAGCTAATAATCATATTCAATTACATAACATTTGTTTGTGCTTAATTTTGACTTTATGGGTAGGGGGATGGTCATTTTGTTCAACACATTTACCCAAAAAGTTGTAGAAGTAATGAAATTTGACCTGTTAATTCATCTTGATACATGTATGTACTGCTGCCACATAGTGACTCTATTCCGACTAAATATTCACACACATTCAAGTGACCAACAATTCAAAATCGATACATGTAAAATCAACCTTCATTTCCTGTCCCTGAACAAATACATGGCAATTACATCACTTATGAACTTTATGAATGCTTTTATTTCAAAACAGTTATCAAATGCACTCACTTATAAGTTAGACCCAACTGCACATAACATAGACCACAATCTGTTGTCACATAATGCAGTGGCAGATTTGGGTCTATGTTGTTTGCTCTACTCCTTAATTCCAAAAATGCACATACCCAGATCTGCCAGCACATTATGTGGATCCAACTTAAAAACAACTGCAAGAATATGATAATACTAGACAAATTACATCACTTCAAATTAATCAACTTTATGGATGCTGTTAATTACAAAAGAGCTAATCACTAATTGCACATGTCTAAATTGTGAAATTGTTCAAAATTAATCAATGTACCATGACATTCATGCTTTCATCATGATATTTTACTTCAAGTGTTGTGCACAGTGCACTTCGAATTCAATGTCAGAATAATGTGATTGTGGAATGACTATAATAGTGATGAGTTTGGATTACACTAGAATGATTTTCAATGGGGCCAGGCAACCTAGACACATCATTATTGTGGGGAAAAAAAACTGATTGGGAATAATGTTTGTCGGGGTTAACTGGTAGATTTTGGGAACAAAGTATGCCCTTTTAAATATATACTTTTTTATATTTGAATTGCTCAGCCCTAAAGGAATAACAAGAATCTGAAACAAATATGTCCAAGTAAAACTGGGATTTACTCTCAATAAGTGCACTAGCAATAGCAACAAAATACTTCTACAATGAATGGTTTCACGTCTTCAGTCAAATTATGAAGAGAAAATACCCTATGTGATATGACAGTCTTAATGAATGGAGTAGAAACTACTGAAATCAAAGTATTGAAAATGCAGATGGCTTGGAGGGTTAGATAATTCTTAATTAAAGTGGAGGAAAGGGATGAACATACCTTGTGAGATACTGAATCATGCTCCTTCCTTGTGATTATAAGCAAAATGCAAATATGCCTAAAGCTAATCTTAATAATCTTTTTTTAAAACCATTTCTATTCTTTAACTCTTGAGAGAACACTGATTAAAAAGAAATGAAAAAATAATTTTTAAGAAAATTCTGAAGCAATTAAACTTTTAACGAGTATTTTCTATTGAAATGATTCTGTATTTATTGAAGTCCTACACATAACCTGCCAAACTATATGAAGGCAGAGTAACACAATAACTAATCATTTCCTCCCCAGATTAAAAGTTGAGTTTATATATATCCTGCATTATCTTGACTGGTGTTTCAAGGTCAAAAGACCAGACCAACTAAATACAGAAAGTGCCTTATTATCAGGCACACCAACAATCCTTAGCAGGAAACAGTAGACATCATGCCACAAGGTTTGTGGGATGAAATTACTCAAAGCCAATAAAATGTGTTTTTAGTAATCCATTGAACATTACCTGTCACTACCCCCTATGGGATCAGTCATGCAGACTTGGCCTGCATATCATAAGAGGCAACCAATGATGGCAACCAGTCTGCCATGGGATGCACCCCATGTTGATGTTCCAAATGAGGTCGTGATTTTTATTAAAAAAGAAGTTAAAAGAAAACAAAACTTGATGAAACTGTATGATAAGGAATTGCCGATTTTTTGCCTTTTTCTACGTTTTGTATGGCTTTTTTGTAAAGTTTCTTAAGGATCTGTACCTTTTATCTTTTGTCTTATTGTGCAGGTTTAGTCTTTGCTGCAAGAGGCTTGTCTTCATCTGTATTTTGGCATAGTGTTTGCCTCAAACATACTGGCTCCCTAGCATTACCACAGCACAATATAGCCAGTATTGTGCTGATGTGTCATTGCACTATATGCATACCTCATGCATATGTTTGCCTGTTACAATGCAGTTTTATTAACAAGACATAGAGCCTGAAAAATTATCAACATCTTTATGAAAATTCAGATCTGAATGAAGGCCATCAATAACTGGGCTATAAGCACCGCTTACTGTTAATTCACAGTAGCTGACACAGCTGAGTTTCCATCTAAAAAATATCCTATTATGTTGACAGGATTCTCAACTGATCATTGATTAATCTATATCAGCTCCATTTCCAATGCCATTATTTAAATCCTGTAATAGTTTGCAGAGAACCATCCTTAAACAAGAGTCCCTCTAACAGACTGGTACTCAACTGACTGAAATAAATCTGCAGGAATTCACAGATAGTCCATTTCTTCTGCCTTTTATCTTTTTAAATTGCTGGGAACGGACATCATCTCAGACATTCTTCAACTGGGTGACAAAATATTTTCTTAGATGTTCCAGTTAAGAAGTTCACAAGAACGAAGCAGTAGAATTATCTTGGTTGTTGTGTTTGACCTTAAAACTAATGTCAATGAATTTGTCTTAGATACCGTCAAAAATAACCCACGTGCTAAGTTTGGCTTAATCCACAAAAATAAAAGGGGTTTGGTATTTTATTTTTTACTTGACAAAAATAATTCAAGGTATACTTCTGCGATTTCGCATACCAGCCAGGTCAGAATGTTTCAAATGAAAGAACATGATTTTCTACTCCCTAACCATCTGACACAATCATGTTTGTAACCAAAAAAAAAATGATTTTAAACACAATCTGATTTAAAAAAATGAAGTCCCTCAAAGGGACTGATGCTCTTCTGGATTAAATAAATTTCTAGGAATTCAGTACTAGACCATTTCTTCTTTTAACTGTCAATTAACCATAGCTGATATCCTCAGTGATAGCAAGATCTTCAAATTAGCTATTGTACACCTACTGGATATCAGCCTGACACCATTTTTATTGAAGTCTTTTGGTTAAAACCCCATGTCATAATGATCCACCATTCAGACAGAGTAGTGACAACAGTACTGTTAAGACAGCTGTCATGACAGCCATACTGGATGCATGTCTGGCACTATTTTTGTCTAGGACCAATTTGGTATCATAAGAAGTCTACTGGTGAAACTCCCATGCTGATATAGCCATTCACATGGAGAGGTGTACAGATAATAATAGTTTCAAGATATTACTTACCATTCAAGAGTAGCAACAGCAAGATGTTCATGATGGCTACTTGGTGGCAATACTGAATGTCAGACTGGCATTATTCTCATTTAAGACAAACTTAACGCAAGTCTTCATGTGAAAAACCCAGATCAGTATGACTTTCTGTTCAAGTTGAGGTGTGATAGGATGATGGCCATATAGGATGTCAGATGTTGATATGACCATCCATTCAGGAGTAACAGCAATAACAATAATTTTAAGATATCTGCCTTGGCTGCCATATTGAACATCATATTGGCACCATTTTCATTTAGGACCAAACAGACACCATAAGTCATTTAGTGAAAACCCCATATTGACATGACCATCCATGTAAGAGGAGTGGCTGTAAGATTTTCAAGATGGCCACTGTGGTGGACATACTGGATGTCCGATTGGCACCATTTTCATTTAGGACAACTAGACATCATAGAAAGTCTTGCAGTGAAAACCCCATGTTGTTAAAATAATCAATTCAGAAGGAGTAGCAATAACAAGATTTTGAAGATAGCTGCCATGGCCACCTTACTGGACAGCTGACTTGCAACATTTTCTTGTAGGGCCAACTAGACATCAAAAGGTGCCATTTAATGAAAACCCAAACTGGCGATGCTAATATGACCATCCATTCAGGAGAAGTAACAATAAGATTTTCCAGATCATTACTGTGGTGGCCATATTGGATTTACCGAGCAGCACAATTTTCACTTACAACTAACTAGACCATGGGATAAAAGTGAGTGTAAAGTTACTTGGCAATCTTCCAAAAAGTTTGGAGGAGCAGTTAAAACAAACTTTTTCTAACAAAGAGAGAGATTACAAATGAGAGACAACAGAAATCCCACAAGCTCTTCTGGTCTATGACCAGTACAGCTAAAACAAGAGGACCATTTCTGGTGCCATAATAGTAATATGTGCCCATAAGCTGTAGCCTGCACAAGAGAAAACCATAGCGAGTCTTCTTGCTTAATTACTATGATCAATGGGCAGTTTACACAGTTAACTGTCATAAAGGCAATTCTTTATTACAAAAAAGGCAGTCAGAGATAAACAACCACAACTATTCCACAGATTATTTAACTAACTGACAATAGCTTCGGTGATGTGTGACTCTAGTCCTTTGAACACTGCTGTGAAATCTTCAATATGTAAAGTGGAATAATCCAATGAAGTTAGGTAAATTAGATATATGCATGTTTTAGAAACAATATCTACTATGCCTTGCCTAAGTTGGCTGAAGTAATCATTGTTCATTATTACAGGAATGTCAAGTTTAGACATCATAAATTGTGTGGCCATTGCATGTTTGACACTCTGGCATTGCAATGCAGATTCAAAAAGATTATTTTCAATGCTCAGAAACATTCAACCATATCTTAGGGAAGTTTGAACAACAGTACAATTGAGTAACTAATGAGTGTAAGACCAAGGGAACCTGTGTCACCTTTAAACCCTTCAATTAGATACTGATAGCTGCCAAGTCTGCACACTGCAAGGTAATGCTATAACACTGTATAACAAATAGTGACAATTAAAAGCAAACCATGACTAAATCATAAATAATGAAAGTGGATGTTTACTAAATTCTGATTTGTTTGATAATTGATATCAAACACAAAAATTATTTTATGCCTCATTTCCACATAATGTTCATTCAAGACTGGTACAAACTGTTACAGCATTGTAGTTAAAACCCCTTGTCAAAACAGTAAAACCTGTTATGAGAGACCGCCACTTCTGCCAACAAAAAGCGGTCTCTCAAGACAGGTGGTCTTTCATAGCAGGTTTGTACAAAAAGACCAGTTTCCAAGGTCCAGTTTCAGAACAATTTCAAGAAAAATAACCACAATCACTGTACATATATTCTATTCTTATTAATAGTTCTTGCTAAAATATTGTATGCATTCATCTAAAAACAAAATTATATTGTAATAAAGATACAATTCTATCATTAAACATGAAATCACATTTACATTTGAAGATCACATATTTCAGCATATGAAATCATTTCTGAATTACTCATTTTCCTTTATAACAACCTAAATTTGTTTTACCGACGTTTAAACTGCTTTTTTGCAAGTGGTCTGCACCTTTTCACTTCTTTCAGTTACAATAATTATTTTCTCCAGCCTTAAAATTTGTCTCCTTTTAGTTGGAGGTTCATCCATTGTTATTAAAATTCTAGGTATTAAAATTATTAGTGCTCATTTGTAATATCGAACGTAAAGACGGTGGCTGTGGGAAAATATGAAAAATCTATACATGTGCATTGCATATCTAACAATTAATGAAATAAAAAGAAACAATTATCTCATCCAGAAACAGGACCATTTACTCAGTGACAAAAGTCAACAGCTTCATTAACAGATGGCATACAGGGATTAATTCTATGAGCAAAGTGTATAACCCGGTCACACCAACTTGAATAGATGACAGCTTTGTGATTGGGATGTCATCACTTAACATTGGGAGGCGGGGGAGGGAAACAAACATCACAAGTCTTGAGCACTATCAATCGAATCCCACAAATGAATCTCTCATGTACATTAGCCTGGTTTACGGACTGTAGCATCTATCACCAGTAGCAACAATCCTTTTTTAATATTCCTTTTATGTTTGTTTTTGATCAGAACAATCGATACTAATCAAGCAGTCGTTGTAATAATTGATTACATAAAGGTCACTGGTGTCTGTTCTCGCGATACAGTCGTCATAGGGATGCCAGGTCCTACAAAGGTCGGGAAGCAGGTTAAGTGCAGGAATAATTAGTCTGGTTCCCTGCTGCGTACGCTTTCTGCGTTCCTCACCCCTATACGAATAATGGAGAACACCACAGGGAGCACACGAAGCAGGAAACCAGACTAGGAAATAATCTACATATACTTTAGTCTGGTTTACGACAGAAACGATAAAACACTATAAGCCTAGCTAAAAAATTCAAAGATCGGTAACCAGCCTATTTTACTTTTTTTAATTTTCTTTTTTTTATTTAGAACGGTATGAGCAGTCATTCTTACAGGGGCTGAATAAAGGTTGGTGGAGTTTATCCTCGTTTTTTGTGATGCGGTCGTTCATAGCAGTGTCGAAATGCATATTTTGCCAAGACATCGCGGTCGCTGGTCGTGTTCAGCAGGTGGTCGCTCATAACAGAGCGTTTATACAATAAAATCGATCCGTGCATTACAATTGTGGTCAGACACGACAGGTGGTCGCTCATAACAGTGTTTACTGTACAAACATTTAAGAAAAAAGCCCATATCGTGATGACCGTTTCAGTGAAAAGCACATGACTATTAAACCATACCTGCAAAAAGCCCATGATTATACAATCATTTCAGTGACAAGCTCATGTTTATTAAACCATTTCAGCAAAAGGCCCATGATGACAACCATTTCATTGAAAAGCCCATGATGATACAAGCATTTCAATGAAAAGCCCATGATGATACAACCATTTCAGTGAAAGCCCATGTCGATACAACCACTTCAGCAAAAAACATGTGACGATACAACCAAGCATCCAGAAAAAGTAGCCATATGAAGATTATGAACGTGACAATAATTTGAGAGCTTGGATCAGCATCGATATAATATGGGATGAAATTCATATTGCACAAAGTGTTTTAGTGGAAAGTCCACGCAGATGTAACCATCCATTCAAGAGAAGTACACGTAGCAAGATTATCCTCATAAATGCTGGGTGGTCATATCTACACCCTTCTGATTCTGGACCAACCACAAACATTGCACAATCAACAAGTGAAAACTATATCCCAATAATGACCACCAGTTCAGAAGGAGTAGGAATAACAAGATTTTCAAAATGGCCACCACTCTGACTATCATGGTAGTCAGATCAGTACCATTTTCATTTAGAACCACCTACAAGTCACATGAAGTCTTTTAGTGAAAACTCTGTCAACTGACCATCCATTAAGAAGGAGTAGCATGGCAATTTTATGGATATCAAATCAGTACAATTTTTATTTAGGACCATCTATATGTGAAATTTATTTTACATATTTCCCAGGTCATTAAAATCATCTGTTCAAGATTTTCATTTTGGCCCATGCATACTTCCCAAGATTTCTTGTAGAGAAAAACATCTCAATATAACAATCTATTCAAGAGGAGTATTTGATGCAAGATATTCAAAAATGGCTGTCATGGCATTAATACTGGATGTTTGAGGTGCACCATTTTAATTTAAGACAAACTAAAACTCTGGATGAAACTGTATACCAACAGTTTTGGAAAATCAGCAATAGCAAACAAATTCTAATGGATTAAAAACGAATAAGCTTTCTGACCAGTATTTCTTCTAAAATCAAGAAAAAATTTCTAAATACCAGTCACCCTATACCAATGTCTTTTTCAGGGTTTTTCTTCAGTGTAATAAAGAATGTTAAGAAATATAACCAATACCATTATAAATTTGTATCTGACAGCAGATTAAGTAACTTCAAGTATTGTGTTATGCTGGTATTATGGATCAAAATAGAACAATGAAAATTATACAATTTGTCACATGAAAATAAAAAACATGTTCTTAAGCTTTAGGTATACATCATTTGGTTTTCTGAGACTGCTCTCTAATGCCAAGCTCTTTCCTTGGCTTCAATCACACATGACCTTTGTCTTAAAATGTAACAGCCAAGATCTTGAGCTAGAAAGCAAGCTGCAGTTTTTTCAATCAATAGTCCAATATCTTCCCAGTACACAGCCTTGGTTCTATTTGTATCTGAAGGAAGAATGCCATATACCATACAGCTTCTATAGCGGGGTCCATTTCATGTTCTAATCAGAAAAAGGAATGTTTTTTAGAAACCAAATAGAATTCTTTAGAAAGCAACATAAGTCATATGATATATGCCTGCCATGTGCTTAATAGTCTTTTATGCAGGCACTTGCAGGTCATCATATGATTCTCTGTGACCATAACAATTTGTCAACATATGCAGTGGTGACCTAAGTTTACTGTTCAAAAATCATTTTCTTCTTAGACCTTCGATGGCCATGTCTTTCGACAGTACAGACCACAAAAGTCATAGGTTTCTTTATTACCCTAAATGCATGCTGTTCATCAAGTTTTATCAAGGAACATAATCAAGAACAAATGTTGTTATACAAAACCACATTTCTTTTTGAGTGACAAGGACCCAGACCTTTCACCTTTTGATCCCCAAATCAATAGAATTTTCCACACATAAAATACAAGGCCTCTATAAACTTTGGTCAAGGTACATGGTCTAGAATCAAAGTTATTCTGCAAGAAACTTTTTTCCTCCAATTCAGTGACCTTGACCTTTAACCTTTTCACACCATAACCAATAGGATTTTCTTACCCCCAGCATAAGCACTGCACTAAATATGGAGGTGGTACATGGCAGAGAAATGAAAATTTTGTGCAGAAACCATTTTTTGTTGTTATGCCAATGACCCTGACCGATATCATTTGAACCAAAAATAAAGACTTCCACCTTACTCCTTGTGCAAGCCATCCATAAAATTTAGACCAGGTTTCTAATGTAGAAACCAAAGTTATAGTGCTTTTTCTTTTTTTAGTCAAAGTGACCATGACCTTGTACCTTTTTACAAGAAATAATTGGCTTTTTCATTATCACAAGTATAAGCCACCCATAAAGTTTGGTCCAGGTCTGAGATGTGGAACTTCTGCTATTGTGCAAAAACCATATTTCTTCTTTCAATCTCAGTGACCTGTCCTTTGACATTTTGACCCCAAATTCAATAGGTTTTTTCCTTACCCAAATTAAAGTTATTTATAAAGTTTGATAATTACTGATAGAGGAGAAAATCAAATTTTTGCACAGCAACAAGCCAGGGAACAGATGGATGTACATGTCAGTCATAATATGATACAGTCTGCATTGTGATAGGTATAGAAATACAGCTTTGTTCCATCTAGGCATGGTATTAGCGCAGCAATTCAAAAGTAGTGAACATACCCCTCCTCACCCTCAATCTGAAATCAATTTCGTAAAGACCAATCATAATTAGTTCTGTAATAATGGTCCCAAAAGAAATGAATTCTAAAAGAAATATGGTTAAAAAAAGCCTTAAAGTGCCTTAAAATGATGCTGATCATGGGATTCTTAATCCATCATTCTAGCCAAAACAGCCTGCCTGCCAATCTGTACTATTCTAGTCAAAACAGCCTGCCTGCCAATCTGTACTATTCTAATCAAAACAGCCTGCCTGCCAATCTTCACTAAATCTAAATGTATTTAAGCTAATGGAAATGCTTTTTCAAGCCATCCTAAATGCAATTTTGCCTCGTTTTAATGTCTTAATGCCATTTCTACTTTACACTGAATAAATCTGATAAATTTGAATGAGATTGTTCATTTATTGTTACACTACTTCGAAATTAGCATTGTGCTGCCAGAGTTTTAATTAGCTTTGGCATCAGATCTTCCTTAAAATACTAATTCAACTTTTATGAGTTTTTTCTGTCCATTTTGAGAACAAAGAAAGGACCAAATGCAATAAATCAAATCCCCACTCTCTTCTGCTTTTTATTTCCATGCTTCAAAGAATTGTGTGATTTTTAAGATGCATGTGCTGATGTAAGTAATGATTCTGTCCATTTAGTCATGTACTCTCATTTTAGTAATGATTCTGTCCATGTCATGAAGTCTGGGAGTAAAAAATTGTTTTCTGCATGACATGCCTTGTTACACTAGGTATGTGTTTGCTCATGTAAGTAATGATTCTGTCCATTTAGATGCATGTTCTCATGTAAGTAATGATTCTGTCTGTTTAGACACATGTTCTCATGTAAATAATGATTCTGTCTGTTTAGACACATGTTCTCATGTAAGTAATGATTCTGTCTGCTTAGACACATGTTCTCATGTAAGTAATGATTATGTCTGTTTAGACACATGTTATCATGTAAGTAATGATTCTGTCTGTTTAGACATATTCTCATGTAAGTAATGATTCTGTCTGTTTAGACACTTTCTCATGTAAGTAATGATTCTGTCTGTTTAGACACGTTTTCATGTAAGTAATGATTATGTCTGTTTAGACACATGTTCTCATGTAAGTAATGATTCTGTCCATTTAGACACATGTTCTCATGTAAGTAATGATTCTGTCCATTTAGACACATGTTTTCATGTAAGTAATGATTCTGTCCGTTTAGACACACGTTCTCATGTAAGTAATGATTCTGTCCATTTAGACACATGTTCTCATGTAAGTAATGATTATGTCCTTTTAGACACAAGTTCTCATGTAATGATTCTGTCTTTTTAGACACATGTTCTCATGTAAGTAATGATTCTGTCCATTTAGACACAAGTTCTCATGTAAGTAATGATTCTGTCTGTTTAGACACACGTTCTCATGTAAGTAATGATTCTGTCCATTTAGACACATGTTCTCATGTAAGTAATGATTCTGTCCATTTAGACACATGTTCTCATGTAAGTAATGATTCTGTCCGTTTAGACACATGTTCTCATGTAAGTAATGATTCTGTCCATTTAGACACAAGTTCTCATGTAAGTAATGATTCTGTCTGTTTAGACACAAGTTCTCATGTAAGTAATGATTCTGTCTGTTTAGACACATGTTCTCATGTAAGTAACGATTCTGTCTGTTTAGACGTGTGCTCATGTAAGTAATTTTTCTGTCTGTTTAGACATGTGCTTGCATAAGTAATGATTCTGTCTGTTTAGACACATGTTCTCATGTAAGTAATGATACCATCTGTTTATATGTGTGTGCTCATGTAAGAATGCTGCACATCTCATACACCATTCAGATCAAAGAATCAAATGCTGGGATTATGCTGGGATTTGAAAAAAAACATGCATGTACCATATAGATTCATTTATAAGCAAGATCCAACTGTTAAAAACAGAGACCCACAGATCACATAATGCAATAGCAGATCGGTGTCTGTTGTCTGATCTACCACTGACAACTCCTAAAAAAACTGCACAGTCTGAGCTTAATCTGTTCCTTACCTGTGTATGGATATTGTTCTATGCTGAAAACTTGCTTTCACAGTTCTGAAGGGGCATATACCTTATCTTAGTCATATATACGATTTACCATACAGCTTAGCCAGCTGGAACAAGTTTGGAAACTGTTCTTTATGGTTGTTATGTACAATTTTCCACAGATCACTGGTATTGTCCTTTGCATACGTCTACTACAAAATATGTTTCTTCATAAACATGAGCTCTGCCAATGTTCACTTTCTTGAGTCAGTGCTTTACTGTCTACTATGCCAGATCTACTGTCTGTTCCATAATGCTGTATTTGGATTTTAAGTCCATTAATACCATAGTCTGCTTCTTCAGATTTATTTTGATTCTTATTTGTTAAATTTATCTTAAACATTTTACTGGGCAATATGGTTTTGTAGCACAAGATCCCAAAGGGCTAAACTGTTTGACAAAAGAAATGACAATTGCACTCTACTTTTAAATTGTCTTATTTTGATTCGGTTTGTTATTCAGCCTTTTCTACATTCAATTTCGAAATACCACTTAAAAGGTGGGTTGATGTGCATACCGACTGTTTTTGTCCATCAAGCTCGTATTTAACACTATTTTTAGGTTCAAAATTACTCACTGGTATCTCCATTAATACCTTGCCAGTTCCAAAAATCTGATATTCTTCATAACTTTAAAAATAAATTACCTCATTACTAACATCAGCCAGAATTTGCAGAACAAAACAATTGCCATCTAAAGATGAACCATGCTAGGATTCAGTCATTTTGGGTTTTCTAGGTGGCCCATGTTATAAATGTGCGTTTGTAAAACTTCCTGTATGCAAGGTTCAAACTTTGACACAATGCTTTTTTCAAGGCCCAATGTGTCCAAATTTAGTTTAACAACCATCTGTATCAAGCCAAAGAACCCAGATGTGAAAACAGTTAGGAAAAAGGACCTGTTGCAAGAAGCACTATGATATTTCTACCAACGTGATGTGCAAATAAGCACTTTAACAGTGAATGGCTGACTAAAAATTGTATAATATGCTGAGTACAATTTCATACGCATAATTGATTTGCAAGACGTTTTGCACAACACTGGTCTGCAAGTGTGTGGACTCGTACAACTTTGCATGATTCATACAGTCGCACTCCCTGGCAGCATCTCAGTGTACAGTAATCTCATTCATGTATCAAGGCTTTGACCAGGGAAAGATGCATGCATATATCTACAAAAAGGAGTGTGGATGACATGGATAAAAGCATGAGAATGATGCTACTTCCTTCTGAAAGAAAGCACTAATTAAAGTTAAAGAATGGCTGATGACAAAAGAAGGATTGATACCAGATCAGGATCTAAAAAATCTATCATGCAACCCTTGTCTGGTAAAGTACCCAATCAAACATATCAGTATTTTTCACAACATAATTAACAAACTACTGGTGAATTTCTTGAATCAACACACTATTTCATATCTCCTTAAAAGGTGTGAAAAAATATATGTAATATTTCAAGGAAAAATAAGTTAATGCTATACTTACTGTTTCTGCATCAGAATCATTATCTAGGAACTGGAGTCCAAAGTAATCCTTCTCTACTAGCTCCAGATGATCGTACACTTTGTCAAGAAGATGCTGTGATTTTGTACGTTTCTGAAAATAAGTTTATTAGTCGAAAAAATGTGAGTCAATTGATATTTTTCACATTTGAAGGGCATATTGCATTTATAATGTTTACAATAAGACTGAGGTGAAAGATAGAACTAAAACATGAATTTCACTGACAAAACTTCCTCAATTGGTATTTATTTCTTACAGCAGTCTACAATAATGACATTTTCACTGATCAAAATTTTGTGTCAAATATTGTTATTTTACAGTGTACTGATAATGTTATTCTGGAAATAAATTTTAACATAGTATGACTCCTTATTGAAAGTTAAGAATTTCATGATGATCAAATTTCCAGTTGCTAACAACCATTTTCAGCACACAAAAATGAGTGATATATCAAGATTTCATTTACCAATTTTGATTGCAATTCTATTTATGTTCAACAAACAGGGCCCATTTTGGAGGTATTTTAAGTAAAAAGATGGGATAAATGCCTGACCCTGCATTATGAGCAGGTTCGAGAATTATCTGGGCATGTGCTATTGAAGAATCAGTGTACTTCTGCTGTTCTTCTTAACATCTGGAGGGGTATTTTGTGAACAGCACAATACTAGTACTACAGACCAAGTTTTATTCATTAACATGTTAATAATCATACCTTCCCGAGTGTGTGAAACATTCAGTGACTAGACCACTGGATGCATATCACTACATGGCCACATTTGATAAATGTTCTCACAATGATCAAGTACTACCATTTCAAACCTACATGGTACAACTGCAACTTAACTGAAAGCATCATATACATGTATATTGATCAAACATGCCAACATAAAACACAGACTACAATTACAAGCAGGAGCAATGCACTGTCTACCATGGATTAAATGCTTTAAATTAATTGTGGTACATAATTTCGAATGCATCAAAACAATTCTTGATGCATTTTTTTGCGATACTATCTTGTGTAAAATATGCAAATACATTATTTATCTAGGGCTTTGGTTCATGACAGGATAAAAAGGTACAGCTTCGACAGATTATGACCGGGAAAGAGGATAAAAAGGTACAGCTTGGACAGATTCGGACCAAGACAGAGGATAAAAGGGTACAGCTTGGACAGATTCAGACCAGGACAGTATAAAAAGGTACAGTTTGAACAGATTCAGACCATGAAAGAGGATAAAAGTTTAGCTTAGATTCAGACCATGACAGAATAAAAAGGTACAGCTCAGACAGATCTGAACCATAAGAAAAGGATAAAAGGGTATATCTTGGACACATTCATACCATGACAGAAGATAAAAGGTACAGTTTGGACAGATTCAGACCATGACAGAATAAAAAGGTGCAGCTTAGACAGATCTGAACCATAACAAAAGGATAAAAGGATTTATCTTGGACACAAATGTTTCCAACTTTAATAAATTGTAACAAAAAGTTTTTAAATTGATGCCATCATGCCCCAAAAGTGATAGCATTATTTTATCATTTGCTAATACAACATAATAATGAAACTCCATCAAGTACTATTGTCTGATCAGGTTATATGAAGCTTTTTATTTTTATTTTACAAAACACTTTAAAACAGTAATCTGTCTAATAACATATTGTGTCTATTTTTAAACTGACTGAAAAATAATGATGATTTGCTTTCCAGTTTACTCTTAATTACCCTCGATTCACTCTGGCATAAACATCAAAGATAATCTCAAAATAATCTAATCTTGATTCAATTATGCACACCTAAGTGTGAAATAAGTGACCGGTTACTTCTGCCCAGTTCATACTGATTTTACATAGGTATCTTATTATTGACCAATATGGTGAAATCAGTAGTCTAGCCAATGTCCATCACTGGTGCATACAGTAAATTTGTATGGACAGCGTGTCATCAGTAGGAATCATGCCAAAGGTGAATCAAGAGTATTAGAACTGATGCCCAAATCAACGTGCATTTTAAAAACATGCAGGTTGGAAATTCCATGCATCACAAATGGATCACATCTGAAATCCAAGAGTCAAAACCCAAGGATGCTTGTCTGTTAAAAATCCTAAACTCACATAAAATAATCCACGAGTCTCAATTCCAGCACACACTGCAAAAAGTTTATCTAATTAAGTCATTATTGATTCCCTTTTCCTCTAACCAGGATGAGGGAATCAATAATGACTTGATTAGATCAACTTTATATCAATTATGAATTACTGTCTGACCATCAAAATATAATATAATCAATTACACAAAACTGGAAAATAGGGCAGCTCATGAAGCCAGTTTTCGAAGTAGATGGAAAAACTATGTGTTTATTGGTGAAACAAAAAAAATCTGGGTTTTTATTTATCATTCAGAAAGAACTTACTAGACACTATGCTCAGTGATTTATTTCATGTTTTGGAATTACTCGAAACTGCATGACAAGATAATAATTTTGTGGTATCACGCACTTGTGAACTGTAATCACAAAGGCTAAAAGAGATATATTAACTTTTCTGTCTGAGTCTCAGAAATTAACTGCCAGTGATGATCATTCCAAGCTCTGAATCCAACAAAACAGAAGTCAGTAGCAATTATTAGAAAGAGAATAAATGTCCTAAATTTGTAAGAAAATTTAAGGAAGACCGGAAAAATATGAATTTCTGCAGCTTCAAAATGCTGCACAAGATGGAAATAGTGATTTGTAGTCCCACTGTCTGCTTGTCTGTTTATTATAAAATACTGTACAAGCATTTATCTGTATACAACCTGAGACTAGACATCTAAAACACCAGTCTGTTCCATGAATAAAAAGACAATGCAAGCCATGATCTCATTACTGACTAAAATGAATGACTACTGGGATATCACTTTTGAATCTAAGATTTTATTTTGACTTTTGAGATTATGGGATCATGGGCTCAAATGAGGCTTCATTTTTTAAATCCATCGACAACCCTAGAATTACGACCAAAGAGAGTGTACACTTACAATGGCAGATGTGAATAGTATATGGCAAACATACGAACTTTGCAAAACAAGTATACAATCCAATATCTGTGCATAACACAAAATATTATATACAAATCCTTACATCAACTTCGAAGGCCTCTCTGCTGTCATCAAGGAATGTGACAATACAGGTGATAACCTTGGGCTGGCGGTCTGTGTAGTGGGCCATTTCAGATGCCCGAACATTATAACTTCCGCTGGACACCAGCCGCATTGACATGGCAGCTGGATGCAGCTCTGCCGAAGAAAGGAAAATATATAATAAGTACAAGGTAGGGAATTCAGTACAAAATACAATATGATCATTCTGTTTCTAAAAAAATTATTAATGGATGGAAACAAGAAAAAAAAGCATGGAGTAATAATACACCACATTGGATTTTGCAAGACCCTAACTGACTAACAGATCAGCATCTGACCCAGACAACAGGACAGTAATCCTACCACTATATATAATACGGTACAGCCTGATTTAAAGACAGTCTCTTTCTGAAGACAACTTGTCATTTAAGAATCAAGTCTTAATACATGCAAGTTGAAAATCTGTGTAATGTAATTCAACTAAAAAACCTCCAATGTTGAGAAACCATACTTTGTTGGCAAGGAAGATGGACTGTTACTGAAAGACCATATGTGTGGAGTCCATGTTTTGCTAACAGGATGGTAGGTCTTTTTTCTGAGACCACATATATTGAAAGACCATAAATCCATGGCAGGGTCCCCAGTTGGCCAAGTGGTCTAAGTATATTGAAAGACCATAAATCCATGGCAGGGTCTCCAGTTGGCCAAGTGGTCTAAGTATATTGAAAGACCATAAATCCATGGCAGGGTCCCCAGTTGGCCAAGTGGTCTAAGTATATTGAAAGACCATAAATCCATGGCAGGGTCCCCAGTTGGCCAAGTGGTCTAAGGTGCTTCCCTTTAGAGATCACTGACATCTCACCTGTCTGCATGAGCTCAGAGTCTCAGGCTAGGTGAGTGCATGAATGTAGAAAGCCTGCCAGTAGCTTCCTGTTGGTTAGTGGTTCCTTCCCTCCCCTCCCCCTTTCAATTTTTCTGGGTTCTTAACCCACAAGATAAACTTCTGCCATATATAGCCTATCATATGCTGAAAATGTTAAACCCACAAAACAACTCACTGGTAGTATCATTGGTCTGTTACAGAGAGACTACATTTTGCTGGGAGAATGACTGCAGGACAATCTGGGTTCAGAAACCATATTTTGTTGTAAAGATTACTGGCAAAACAGTATGATATATTAACTGCAGAGTGGCATCAAGCTATCAGACATGAGATCACCTGATTAATATGTGGAAAATGTTCATTACTAAACTTGTCTGATAGGTTGATAAAAAAATATCTATATTTAAAGTTTGATCAAAATCCAATTAGATTTTAGGCTTCCAGTATGGTAGCAAGCAACTGCTGATGGAAGAACTGCATGCAATAAACACATGGCCATACCATAAGCTCATAAATGATGTTAATAACAAACACAGCATAAGTTAAGGTAATGGTGAATGAGTGAAATAATCCTACAGAGCCTGGGTAAAATTAACTGGAAATAAAAGGGATCAACTTCCTTCTATTCACTGGAGAAAACAATAAAGATACAATATGGATTCCTCCCACCCACTAATGATAGTAATCACTACCATAGTGGCCCTGATGCTCCTTATTATACACAATCTTACTGGTAAGTAAAGAGACCCATGACCTAACCTGTCTTTCAGAGGAGACTCTTGTATCAAGGCCTCTTGAGGGAGTACTGTCTTTATTTAGAGTTTAGAAAAGTACCTGTATATTCTATTATTATTATTATTATTATCTCACTCTGGAGAAGAAAAAAAAGCTATTTCCAATCACACTGTCCTATCCATCAATACTACTTCTGTCTGACCATCAATTTGCCAATTAGCAATTTAGTATAGCTTCTCCTACATCAATACTGATACAGACCTGAAACTTTAGGATATGATTGGGAACAGTTAATAAAATCTCAAACAAATATTGCACATATAGAGCTGAACATTATAGGTATAATGATTGATACACGGACAATAACAAATGCAATGGCTTTCTGGATTACACCATTTGGTCTTGCCCCAGGGGCAGGGGGATGTTCCTCCTCCCTGAGTCATAACTTGGAACTTTTAAGATCTCCACCCTGAAACTGTATACAGGTTTGAAGGACATGAAACAGAATCAGACACAAGTCCTTGGTCACGCCTCTGGGTAGGGGACTGTTCACCAGTCACAACTCTGAAACTGTCAAGATCCCAATCCTGTAATCATATAGTGGTTTGAATGACTCACGCGTACAATATCTTGCTGCTACAGAATATGGACGCTGGGTGAAGCACCTAGGGCAGGAGACTTGCCCCAGGTCATAACTTGGAAACTATAAAGATCCCCACACTGTAACTATGTATAAGTAATTGGATCTGTAGAGACAAATACAAATTTACATTGTTGCAACATTTGCCCCTGGGTCAGGCCATACTCCCAGTTGGAACAGCTTGGAAGAACATGTGTATGCAATGATTTGCCCTGACCTAATTATAGTTTCTACATTTAAGAACATAAAATATAATGTAGAGGTTATCACTATAATGACTAAAAATGACTGATTAAAAAAACCTGTATTTAAAGGCAAATCAACATGTGAAAGACTACACTGTGCTGACGCTAACTGAGTAAAGCTGTCTTGCATAGCCATATGCCACAGCAGTGACATGTGACCTGGTCTGAGTGGGATTCAAACTCGCACCCATCCTAACTGTTGAGCTACTGTGATTCCCTAACATGACAAAAGAAGATATTTATTCATTTAATCTGCTGTTTATTTATTCTTTCTTATTTCCCATTTTTGTTGTTTTATATGAGAGCTGCATTACTGGAAATGAGAAACTTTTTACTTAGAATTGTAATTCTTTTAGATGGACCAAATCCATAAATGGCAAGATATAACGAGTGTTGAGCGATCATCACAATTTTGTAACAAGGAGCAGTTAATTTAATAATGTTACACCACGTGTTAATAGCATAACATCAACAACTTTCTTCTGTAATGCCGTAAATGACTGGAACCTATTAACCAATAGTTTCAAAAACATTTCAAATAAAGAATCTTGTCAAACTGACTGTTACATCGCACATTTTTAAACAAAGCATCTAAAGATAACAGAGTTCAATGATTCTTTTTTTTACTAGATTGAGTAGTTTTTAGGATTACCCTTAAATCAACTTTTAAATTATTGATGATTGTAATTTCTTATTTAAGTCAAATACAGCATTTTAATTTGGAAAGGATACCCTGCTACAAAATCTTCATTCCTCAGGACCTCACTGGATACAAGTCTGTCTGTCTGTCTGTATCACAACTGCTTATGATGCTTGTATAACTTACTCAATGTTATTTAATTGTTATATGTATTAACTCTACTACTACTACTACTACTACTACTAATAATAATAATAATAATAATAATAATAATAATAATGATAATGGCTTTATTTAAAGAAAATGACACAATTAGTTGCATGCAACTAATCCTCCTTGTGGCATTCTGCATAGTTACATACTGAGCACATGTACATAGTTGCACACACAATTATAATAGTTTTTTGAAAAAGCACTGATAATAAGCTGCATGTATATGTGGACAAAACAAACAGAAACATTTATAAGAACATGCTCCAACTAGGTACATTATGTACATACATGTACAGTACAAAAAATAGTGAGACAACAAAGTGGAACACTGGAAAATTTGCACCTTATGTAGTAAGGTATTTGTCAAAAAAAATAGTTTCCACTTTTCATCCATTAAATTAGATTATAATTAAATACATTTACTACTTGTTATTTGCCGATCTTACCTAAATAAAAGCATTATTATAAGTTATAGTATAATTAACATGTAATTCAGATGAGAAATATGCTGTTGTTAATTGGCTGATTGCCTCACAGATTGAGACAATTAACAGTACAGGTGTAATGGGTAGTGAGCACAGGGAAATGTTGAGACTATAAACAGCAGAGGTGTAATGGTAGTGAGCACAGGGAAATATGAGACAATTAACAGTACAGGTGTAATGGGTAGTGACTACAGAGAAATGTTGAGACATAAACAGTACAGGTGTAATGTTTAGTGAGCACAGAGAAATGTTGAGACCATTAACAGTACAGGTATAATGGGTAGTGAACACAGAAATGTTTGGCCAAGGAATGATAAACTTGAAGGCAATGGACTATGCTATGAATACTCATTAGATCAAGACCCTTGTAAAAACAGTACACATGCTGCAGGATCTTAATTTTTCATCCATCAACAATACACTATACATACTTACTACACTCAGATTGTCCAATGTAAGGACCATGGCCAGAATCCAGCCAGCCAAAGGATTTTATCTGGCCCACCAACCTTCCACAACTTGTGCCTTATCTTGTGGCTTCTAATGCATTATCTTTCCAAAATCTGCTCACTGACCCCATAAGTGAAAAAAAAAAAAATTTCAATATGGACCCTCATATGAAAAGGTTAGATATGATCGTATAAGACCAATTTCTTATGAACATCTATGCTGCAATTTTTCCTACAACAATTATGATTATATGTCTTAAAATTTTGGTACATGTAACCTTTTTTTACGATCTTTTTCATAAACGTCTGGTCTTCACCATCCCCTTCCAATTAGTTATAAACAATGTTCATAAAATTACAAACAAAAATTCTTACTGTCAGCCTTTACCTCAAAATCTATTGGATGAAGTTAACTTTTCATTCAATTAATTCCACAGGTAACAAAAAGTAAATGTAATGCAACTGATTTGCTTGCAAAGGACTGCATAAAAATGTATTAATATTGATATATTTTGGGGAAGCTGCAGTCGCTCAGGTTGGTAAAGCACAGGACTTGTAATCTAGGGGTTGAAGGTTCAATATCCACTCAGACCAACCAGAGTCAGCTGCTTCATCATGTCTTAGACAAAGATTCTTAACTTCCCATTTTTTTTTTCTTCAGCATCACATAGCCAATAACGTATTATAAGCGCCATTAAGCAATTAAAACTAAAACTTTCAATTTGGGTAGAACTATTACATGAACATGAGCATGTAGGTAACCCTTCTCAAGAAACCATCTGTCCTCCCCTCCACCATCCTACTGACCAAATGGTCTTGACAAGGAACAGCTGCAGAATCAATAATATTTCTTTGCTCTTTCTTAACACCACCTGCTGCTTGAGGATGTAAAATAGGCCTGATGCACTCTCTTGCATAAGCAAGGTCAGATGGTGGCAGGAATCCTGGTTAGTTACTCCATTCAGGCAGGGTCATCTACCATCGTATGTCCTTTAGTCCTTGAGAAAAGCACTTTACTCCACTTAATAACCTACTTGTGTTGCTGTGCCAAAAACACCACACCAAACTACTTTAATACTTTTTCTATACACACAGGAACCACTGACAACATGATTAATGTGTCATTTCAGTTGCCCATTAAAAACATCATGTTAACAGCAACAGGCTTTAATATGATAAATATACTAAGTCTTGTCCTACTGCCAAAAACATAGACCATGAACTACCATTGCATAATGCACTTGCAATCAGGGTCTATGTTGTTTTTACTCCTAACAAAATATATAGACCCATTTCTGTTGGCACATTATACAATGGCAGGTCTGGGTCTATGCAGCTGGACTGCCTTATAAGCAACTGTATACAGTACTTGATACATCTGATAAACAGTTGCAGGCAAACTTGTTGTATTTACTGTTTATCTTCTGGTCCCTTATGGTCTCAAAATTTTAGGAGTTACACACCAAGACCAAGCCTACTGTCCAACAGAATCATAGACAAATGCCACCATCTGTGAAAATGACATTTGAAAACCAGCACATCTCATTCACACTGTCACACAAATGGCAGAAAGAAAGGTAAAATTAACTGAGCTGAAAAGTATGAGCAGTACACCCACTCACAAAGTTTCAGAAATGTAGCATGACCAGTGTGGGAGGTGCATATTAAAAAAGATATATAACCCAAACCAAGCCAGTGTGCTATATAGGTCACAGCCAACTAGTTAAATGCCCAGAGTAGAACAAAAATACAATATAGCACATCTTTACATGTAGGGCAGGAGGGCCTCCCTAAATGGTCTGCAAAGATCAACCAGGGAGAGCACCCTCCAAAAAAAAAAAAAAAGAATGGTGTACTGTTTAAGATGCATATCTTCATCAAGTGTCCTGCCCTGTAATGGAGCTATGTGGACATTAACATCTTTGTTTTATTACAATACATAGCACACCATTTGTATACATGTGTATAAACACGAATGTAATGACAAACAACCCCACAACAATGATATTCCCACTTGACTTACATTGGGCAGGGATAAAAAAATTTGGTTTGTTTTGTTTTTAACAGTACATTAACATACGAAATTTTCATCTTGCAAAGGCAAATGGAATGAAGTCCCTTTCACCAGCCACAATTTCAGCACAATGATTATGTGTACAGTTATCACAACTCCCAAAGTCAGTGATTCCCTTTACCCTCATTTGTGCTTCAGGGACCCCCAAAATTTTAATTTGAACCCCAGTTTTGATACCACAGTTCGTTTTTTATGCAGTCTGACCCCCAATTCTGACACCAAGGGGATTTTTGACTCTCAGACTTTCATCCCAAAAGGGCATACACTGCCAAATTATTGATCTTATGCAACTTCCTTCTGAGGAAAGATAACAGTTTTTACAAAACGCTGAAGCTTTTTTAACTTAAAAAATGTGAAAAGTCAAACTCAATTTTCTAAAAACTTTTCGATGAAATACTCTCACTTGTGTGGCACCAATTTTCAAGAATTATGTGGTTGTTAAAGAAAACCAAAAATTTAAAATCCAGAAACAGATTCATCTGAAAGGTATGGAAATAAATATGACCTAGACTTACTTATCAAACTTTAACATTTTTCAAAAACTTTTCTTTCTATAATAAAAAATCAAACACTGATGATCATGCAGGTAAAAATGAACTCACAGTACCAAATTACTTGCTTACAAGTCCAACAGCAAAATGAACAGACCCATATCTGCTGTCACATAATGCACCATCAGATCTGGATCAATGCAGTTTGTTCTAATAATCAGTAGACCTGGATCTGCTGGTGCAGTTTGTGACAGTAAATCAGGGTCTGTGTATCTACAGCTAGAGTAAACTTACAACTGATTATATACAGTAGTGAACTTCTCTAAATGTAAAACAATGTTGGGGTGTTTGGCCCAAGTTCAAGTTTTCAGCTCATAATTCTCCTTTTCTTTAAGACATATGGCCTTTTTCTCATATACTGTTACACATAATATCACAGTTCTTTCTCACTCAAAGGTTCCTCAGTACAAGATACACATAAGGAAGTCCCTTTCAAATGGAAGATATCCAATTAATCATATCCTTGTATCTTTTCTAATGTCAGCACTATTGAATAATCCTACTGCCTGATTTTATGATGTCACAGATGAAAGTTGGGGGCGGGGAACAGCAATGGCCATTCTAAGAAGTGACCTATTTAGCCCAACAAAACCTTGCAAAAAATTTTCTAATTGTCAAGGTCTTTTGCCTCTACAAAGTCAAGTTAGAGTATCATAAGCATTATTTTAAGACTTTCCCTCTACTGAAAATAAAGCCCCTGTAACAAAATGACCTTACAATGTTTTTCATTATCAAAGAAGTACTGACTCAATTTCCAATGGTAATACTTTTGAGGAGAAATTATGATAGTTTCTATATGGTATAGTTCATCCTAAGTGCATTTTACAAAGACACAGAGCTGCAACAAACCGGGGCTGGCCTAGGCAGATATCAAACCCATCACGTTTGGAGAGTACCACGACTAGTCCAAAGCTCTACCAACTAATATACCACAGCCCCCTAACTTCAAACCCTAACGCTCGTTTCAATTCTTTCGAGTGTATTCAGCAGGAACAATGTAATAGTTTATACTGGAATTTTGTTTTTCATCTGTTGAGTAACATTAGAAAAACAAATGCTGGCTGTGCAACAAATTAAATTAGATTCCAAATTTACTGCTCAAGAGGCTCAGTGAGAAATTTACATGATACCAACTGATCTATAAGCCCTCTGTTGAATTCTGAAAATGACTGTCCAAGACCAAGCTATTTCACACAATTGCTCCCAAGTTACAGAAAATAGTAAACAATGTACTTTAAAGCTGAATTTCTTTATCAAACTTTATCAGCTCAGAAACCACCTTGCCTGACAAGAAATAATGTACATTGTTAGAAACCTATTCTCTGATGAGGCCTGCCTTCTTTTTAAAAGGTTACTTTTTCAATGCATAAGATGTGATTGCATAAAATGTGGAAAAAATGTATTATTATTAGTATTAGTAGTAGTAGTAGTAGTCATGGGTGCCCGCAGCATGGGTCAAGGAGGATCACGTGATTCCTCCCCCCCCAAAATCATACTGCAAATATATATATAAAAATTCTGACAAGTTTAATCATGCAAATGAAGCTGATAATGTCACAAGATTCTGTTCAAAACACTTAATAAATATTAGCTTTAATTTCAGACTGCTTCTTATACTAACTCTCCTGGGCATGACTGACTGACCCCCCTCCAAAAATCCTGACCCCCCCTTGCAAAAAATCCTGCAGGTGCCCATGGTAGTAGTAGTAGTAGATGTAGGGTTTAACACCATTTCCAAGAGCATGATAGGCTATACATGGTGACCAGTAAAACTGGTGTCCAGCGGAAGAACACAGGAAAACTGTGGTAAGAACCACCGACCCACAGGAAGCTACCACAAGCTTTCTCATATACGCACATTGGTCGAGCCTGACAGGTGAAAAGGCAGTGATCAGTATAAGCAAGTGCTTAAGACCACTCATCCACCAGGGGCCCTACAAAGGTTCTCTTGTATGGTGTTTGCCACTTAAAGAAAAATTTCCAAGAGTCAAAGTGAAGCCCAGGGTGGAATGCAAATGCATCAGTTTCACATCTAGTATGAAATTCAAGTGTAAAAACCTAGGAGTACAGCTCAAAAGGAAACTTCAAGCAGTTTCCATCAGCTCATATTGTCAAACATTTGATAAACCAATCCAAATGGTTTAATTTTGGTATATCCAAATGGAATTATAACAAAGTGTTGTAATGAGATTGAGCCCTAACAACAGTAGAGGCATAACAACAAAGGTACAGTCATAAGATACAAAGATACAAAAAAAAGCTCATTGTGTTAATTGTACAGTAATGCAGTTCATCCACAATGACACAAACATTTTAGTTACAGGTCTCTGTACTCTGAACATCCAATTAGCAATTAAAGACCTGCTCTTTACCATCTAAAATGCATTAGTTATAATAATAATATCCCCTATTAATCATTCAAAACCTGCTCTTGACCACAGGTGGTATATCTAAAGCATAAGTTCTAATAATTACATCCAATTAACTATTCAAGACCCGATCTTTACCATAGGCAGGATATCCAAAACATTAGGTATAACAATAACATCTAATTAACTGTTCAAAACCTGGCCTGTACCATATGTAGGATATCCAAAACATTAGTTATAATAATAACATCTAATTAACCCTTCAAAACCTAGCCTTTACCATAGGTAGGATATCAAAAACATTAGTTATAATGATATCTAATTAACCCTTCAAAACCTAGCCTTTACCATAGGTAGGATATCAAAAACATTAGTTATAATGATATCTAATTAACCCTTCAAAACCTGGTCTTTACCATACTTAGGACATCCTATAATAATAACATCCAGTTAACTCTTAAAAAGCTGTTCATTACTACAAGGTTATTATTGTTGTTGTTTGTGGTGTTTAATGCCATTTCTCAGCACATACATAAAGTAAGATATCAAGAACATTAGTTATACTAATGCTCTACCACAGGAAGGATATCTGAAACATTAATAATAATAATCTGATAATAGTAATAAAAATAATAATAATAATAATAATAATAATAATAATAATACTAAAAATAATAATAATAATAACAATAATAATGTAAACAAGATTAAACAGCATCATCTTAAATATGTAATAATAATTAGCATAATTATCACCAACACAAAAACACCACATCACTTATTTTCTATTTCAAAGCTACTGATAAAACCTTTAAGGGCCATGAAATTGATCAACATGCACAAGTAAATGACCGTTTTGAGTGAACCAACCTTCATCTACTACATTCTTCAATCCCACGTCTGACACCAAATTTGTTTTGGTGGCTCCCACAGGCCCCATAGGAACTACTGGCAAGAGCTTGAGATCTGACTCCATATTTGCTACTGCAGCTGCTTCTGCATTCTGCATCTAAATTATGTTTATCTCCAATACCAGACTTTTGATGGAATCTTATCACATATATCCAAGCACAACCCAGGACTTTTCTCCCTGTCTCCACATGAATACACAAACCCCTTTTTCTTCAGAAAATATGTTGAATATTTAATGTAGTTTTGCTATTTCAACATGATACCATTTCTAAATATAAATCCACTGACACAATGAGACATGGCTGAGGTGAAATAACTGTGCGATGACAATGACTGCTAGTTCATGTACACATTCCTCACTGAATAAAAACAATATCAGGTAAAGTCCAATGAAATATTCATTTTGATGATATATAAATTTGCATTCTGAGATTATTATCAACCTATCCAACTTTCCAACGAGCGAGTGGACCAATGTTCAATACCATAGCTTTCATGACCAGTGCATCACTGAAATTTTCAGAACAGAATAATCTTTCTCATTGTTCGTCTTAGAAGGCATCTGTGACAAAGGGCTACACAGAGACTCAAAATTCCTCACTCAATGAATTTGCTAATCTTATAGACACTGATCTCTTCTTTTCAAGAGAAAATCATGTAACACTATCTAATTGGCTACCATCACGCATCGCTGCAGAAGGAACAAAGCTCAAGTAAGGAAATGGTTCAATTTTCCTCCCCACACAATGTTGTCGATCCAGCTCAAATCAGACCAAGTGTCTATACAATGTGATTTCTTACTCCACTGTAGTAGTAGTGCAGTCATCAATACTGACTTGGAACTCTAATAGGAAAATAAAATCAACAATGCAAGGCTATAAAACTCTGCTTAACATACAGCCTGATACAAGCAGAAATATTACTGCATCAATTTTACAAGCCAAATATGAAGTTCAGTTTCCTACATGTATAATGCTGAATATTTGTCAGAATGAATATACATTAAATTCAGTGCAGCCAGATACTGGTGCTGCTACTGCATTATAAAAGTCATGTGTAAATGACAAATATAGCTAGCAATCACTTCCTCCTTAATGACAATTCTATGATGACTACTGCCAGTACATGTTCTGTACTGAGTACTTCCAGGACAAGTGGACACTGCTAGCTGTACAATACTCTTGGGATTCCAGATGGACCATTCTGTTTGAAATAAAGGGTATCAGATCAATGTACAGTATAATTATGGATATACAATTACCATCACATTTTTGGTGTTGGGAATATTATGATACACTGTCTGTCCACCCAAAAGTCTGTAGTCACAACTCCTAAATTACTAGGTAGAATTACACTAAATTCTGTTGTTATGTTGTCCCTATGTTCCCCCTTTGCAACAGGGGTTTCATTTTTGTCTCCATTCACTGGAGGGGGGGGGGATATTCAAATATACAAAAATTGCAATTACAAATACATTTTCAAATATTTTCAAACCACACTTCCATACACATGTATAAAATGCATCATGTATAAACAGTATTTTACATTCTGATTTCCTGATTCATTATCAGGGATGTGGTAGTATGTGGGGGGGGGTCAAGTTATTATAATACAAATTATTTCTTTTAATGACAAATCTCTGTAATTGGTATTTTCTAGTCTCAAAAACAATTTTCTAAATAATATATCAAATTGTTACTCAATTTTATTTGTAAAAGACTGAATCCACATTCCGTACATGTATAAACAATGAATATTACCATGCACAAAATACTTAAACAGCAGAAACCTGTTTATCTAGAAGCCATTTATCCAAAATATTCACCCATATAAACTCCAAACACCTCACCTAAAAGTTTAAATCTCCAATCACTAAAGAAGATTATCTGGATAATTGATTTACCTAATTAAAGGACTGTTTCCCAAGAGTTGTAGATAACAAATATTTGACTAGCAATTTAAGAAAGATGTATGGCATTTGGCATTATAAAATTAAATATATGTAGTTAATCTTATTCCCCTCACCCATTTTGTTTAGGCAAAAAATACTGTGTTACTGGTCAACTGACTGTCCATTTCTCATTGCTGACCCTGGCACTTTTTTCCCCATTGTAAAAAAAAAACATAAATAAAAGTTAAATGTAAAAAATTCATATTAAATATGTATAATGTTTAAAAAAACAGACCTGCTTGCCCTAATTTTAAAACAAGTGCAAAAGGAAACAAATATTTTTTGTTGCCTTGCAAGCTACCAGGAAAGAGTGCAACAAGCTCTGAACAAATTTCTACAAGAGATACTACAGTAGGATCTTTATGGATCAGAAAGAACTGCAATCAAGGAGAAAACTACGAAAGATAATACACCACTCCCTCGATATCTCGCACACAACAGGGTCCACAAACATAGACCGCACTATAAGCGAGGGCGCGAGTTACCAAGGGACCTCCAAAAATTGAAATAAATCGCTTGGACATCGAGAAAACAGTGGGGGGGGTATCGAGGTTAGGGAACTTCGCTGTTTAATGGCTGAATCCTCATTTTTTATTCACGTCGATAATAACTTTTAATAATGCACTTTTTCTAATGAAGTTGTTCGTTATTCTGTTTAAATAACATTTATTTTCAAAATGTCCAACATGTGAAAGATCGTTCCAACTGGTTTCAACAACCATTACGTTTACACGAAAACATGTGTGTAATACGTCACTGCTTTTTGTTTTCTTGATGAGTCTGGTTCCCGGAGTGGTATGGCATTGTATCCTGCCAAATTGGAGTGAAAAAAAGCAGGGAACTAGACCAACTGTTGATACACCACCAAACAAGATTCCTTTTGTTCAAAAAGCACGCAAAATTTTCGTGAGACAATCGTCTACGTCGAAGCTCAATTTTTGTGCTGTTCAATTAGTACAATATTGATATCGTGATTTCATTGGAAGTAATAATGAAACTTTTTATCACTCTTGAAGATATCTCAAAGTGCCAGTTCAAGAATTCTCTGAAACTAGCTTGCCCACAATGGTCCGTATCTGTGAAACCAAGCTCTTTAATTTACGAAGTATAGTATTCTTTTCGCTTGGTTGACATGCTATCTTTGATCACAGTTACCAATGAGTTGGTTAATTTAAGGTAGTTTATGTTACATACACAATAATATTTATAACAGTGTTGAATTGATCAAATGAAGTGAGTTCACCCAACATATGACCAGGACAGCTAGATTTTAAGTTTGTAGGATTTTCGTGCCTTTTAATTTTTCTTTTATTTCACCTCCATTATTTGATTCAAAATACATAATTAACGTGATAATACAAAGGAGGCCAGCTTTTAATTCAGTGCAACAATGCAACAAATACTTCTGCAAGTCAGTTATCGAAACATGGTCGGCACATAAATAGGTTCTCAGAGAAATGCTCGCGGACATAACTGTTACGGTAGATTGACACATTTTGCATTTAATTACAAGAGGACACATTGCATTTATGATGATTACACTTAAAAGGAACTAGAAGATAGAACTAGAACACAAATTTCAATTGACAAAAAAATTATTTAATTTGTATTTATTTATTTATTAAAGTACTGCCTCCACTCGGCGTAAGTGACATTTTCATTGATCGAAATTTCTTTACATATCGTTAATTGCGGTGCGCTAGGAATGTCACTTGGAAAGAAAATGTAAAAAAATTGTACAACTTAATTTTAAATTTGGTATTTCTTAATGTTGATTAAAATTTCCAGGTCCTATCTACCATTTTTGACGATAAAACGAGCGATATATCAAAGTTTTTGTAGCTAATTTTGATCACGATTTCCATAGAGTTCATAAAATAGGGATCTATTTTTGGGGTAATTTCTGGTTTTAAAAAATGGGATCCACGCCTGACCCCGCGCTATAAGCGGGTTTGCGAGTTATCAAGGCGTGAGTTATCGACGGAGTGGTGTATTCAATAAAACTTATGTTCATCTGAAAGAAGGGAAAAAAGTGACAAAGTAATAAACAACCTTTTTTGCAAAGACAAGTTGTCGGCAATACATTGTGAGAATTTTGTGTGAAGATTCAGACCTGTTATATCATACAAAGCATATCAAGCTCACTTATGTTCTGTACAGTTTCATGGGAGATAGTTAAGGGTTTTGATAGGAAAGAAAATAACTAAAACATTTTTCAAAGTATTTTTGAATGAATAATACAGTGCTCCCTTTTTATACTGCTGTTCAGGGAAACCACAGAAGTTTCATAAATTAAAAATCAGAGAGTCCTATCTCAGCAAGGTTGTGTCCTGAGAGTCATATATGAACAAGGATGTGTCTTGATGGCACATTAAAACACACCAAGGCAGAAGACTAGGGATAGTTTGGGCAAGCATCATACCATGTGACCCTTGGATTATTTGTCTAATGTCCTACCATCTGAAATTAAGTATCAATGATAAAAGAAAATTCATGCAATTTCATGGGACCCAAGACCATTCCCATGCCTGTATTATAACAGTGGCAGCTTTATACAGTGGGACTTTTACAACTAATACAAGAGTGCATCTGCTATGCTGAATGAATGACAGAAATTCACAGGCAAAAAGTCAAACAGAATGTCAAAAGACAAAAGTCAAACAGAAAGTCAAATCACAAAAGTCAAACAGAAAGTCACACAAGTCAAACAGAAAGTCACAAAAGTCAAACAGAATCACAAGACAAAAGTCAAAACAGAAAGTCACAGGCAAAAAGTCGAACAAAGAATAACCAGCAAAAAGTCACCAACAGGAAGTCACATGCAAAGGGTCAATCAGAAAGTCACAGGCAACAAGTAGATGAGTGTCTCATGATGCTGAATGCATAGCAAAAAGTCAAAGAACAAAAAAAAAGTCAAACAGTCACAGGCACAATGTCACACTTTGAATTTTGCAATGATGCAGGTCACAACTTAACCAACTGCAACTTCTTCATTAACCTAATAAATTATTACCTGTACAATTTTTTAAATATTTCAAGATATTTAATAACATTCTGCAACAGAAACAAAATAAGAGCATACATATTAGTAACAAAATAGCTTAATTTTAGTAACTGTCACTACTAATGATTTAAGTGGTTAATAAAGTCTTGAAGGTTTCAATTTATGTACACACTTGATTAAAAAATTATTTGAGATTAAAACCGAACTTTTACCTGTATACTCCTATCAAAACTTTCTTTTCCTGTCAAACAGAAGCCTTAAAGAAAACTCAATGATCTCAATATTATGTTTGTTTTCAATTTGTTTCTCGAGACTTTCTCTTTATTAAACAATTTCTCTTTTCCTGCGATGCCATCAATTTATTCTAATCACTAATAATAAAAATCATGCAATGCAAGCTTATGACCTGTGACTTTTTGTTTTATATGTTCACTATTATTATGATAATTCAAATTGTGACTTCTATCCTATGTGTATTTTGACATTTTGGCCTGTGACTTTCTATCCTATGTGCATTTTGACTTATTGGCCTGTGACTTTATTTCAGTTTACTGCAAACCCCAACTGCTGTACACATTTCCACAAAATAAACAACACATGTTATAAAAGGGGAAACAATATACTGGAGGGCTTTATAACAAGGGAGTACTATACAACTATTGTAGTGGAACATCTGTAAATGCAAACACCAACTGTTCTATACATTTCCACATGACCCTACCCATGTCACACAAAGGCTGGCAGTATACTGAGGAGCATTATAGTGAAGGCATACTATTTAACTAATGTATTGGAGCAACTGAAGGTGCAAACTCAGGGGTTGTATGTTGAATTATAGTATTCTATAGTTGAAATGCCAACAATTCAACAGTGTTTGGGTCCCCTTGGTGACAGTAAGGTTAGAAATTATAGATCAATGAGTTTTGTTCAAATTTTACATCTGATGCTCTTCATTTTTAACATAGGTAGGTGAATAAAAACAAACAGGAGGGTGTGCAAATAGTTTTAAACTATATGATCTCACACATTTACATATATATCAATACATTTATTTAGCATCTGTATGCACTACATTCTTCTATTACATAACTGCCCCTGATGACTCAGTGGTCTGAAACACTCACCTTTACCTACCACTCTCTTCTCACAGCTGTCCACATTTGTTTGACTCTTGGGTTTGGCCAATGTGGGTATGTGAGAAAGCCTGCCAGTAGGTTCCTGTGGGTCAGTGATTCTTAGAGGGTTTTATCAGGTTCTTCCTCACCCAGTCACACTTGCCACCATGATAGCCTATCTTGCGCAGAGAAACTGCATTAAACCCAAAACAACAACAATACAACTGCCAAGAATCTTCATCTTTCGATCCTTTATTTCACACAATATATTATTATAGTTGGTCATGCCAGTGTCACTCTTCTCAAGCAGACATTATGCTAATATTTACTAAACTTTTGACAAACACAGGATAAGTATTTATATTCCAAGTTATCAATTATATTTAATTGTGATATTTGTATTTATAAGGGATGCACCAACTTTCAAGTCTTACCAAGCTACATGCATTTTGAGAGCTCCAATATGTGAAGTGCCTGCCAACAGGGCCATAACATTTATCGAAAAGTTCTAAACATGTACATGATATGCAATAATAAAATTGATGCCAATCAACTGATCTCATTCAAACCACAGCCTTTCCCAGATTGTACCTGTTTACAACTGACATCTACTTATATATAAGACACTGGAAATGTACATACCATGCTGATTATGCAATTATTTGATTTGCTGTACATTTATTTTCATCTCATTCTGACAGGATTCAATTTGCAAACAGGTTTTGCTGAATATGTAATATCTGGGCTTTTTTAGTTAAAGCATCATGATTACATACTGTACTGCTGCATATATGTACCATGTACTTGCTTATAAGTCGGATCATCTGCAAACAACAAAGATCCTGATCTGCTGAGGCATAATCCGCCTGCAGATCAGGGTCTATGTTGTTTGTTCCGCTGATTACTCCTAAAAAACTACACAGATCCAGATCTTCTGGCACTTTATGCAAAGGCAGATCAGGATCTGTGCAGTTTGCAGTTGGTCTCTTCTTATAAGCAAGTATACAGCCTGGTCGAGTGCAAATGATAATTACTACAATAACTAAGAAACTTGGCAGTGGCTTAAAAACTTGAAATGATGTTTCAATCAAATAAAATGAAACTGCTCAAATATTCAGTTCATAAATATAATTTCCAAAAGTAAAAGACATACTTTAAAGAATTTTTTCAGCATCATCAGCAAATCAACCAAAATATAACTGATAACTTCAGCTATCAAGCAATGTCGACCTAAAGCACTTGTTATGGGCACAAAACGGACAACGATTTATAGACAGTGTGAACTGGCATCTATTTGTCTCATGAATTTGTAAATAATATAGTTTTCCATGGCACAGTCATTTTAATTCAACCAGGAAAAGAGGATGAGTGGTTTTCCAGAGTCCAGAAGAAAAAGTTTTGTTTAATTTTTCAAATGAAGATCCTTCACCTAAATGTCCTTTCCTGAAAACTGAGCTATTTCCAAAACCCTTGTATATCTATCCAGTTATCTATGAATACATGTATGTCAGTCTTCACTTTTTTAAAAATACATGCATTCTATCCCATTCTTTTCTTCTCATCTACATGTACCATTTACTTGCATCTTTTGGATAACTTTAACTACTGTCACATGGTTTCATGGTACAAAGATTTTTTTTAAAAGTGCGTTATTTGGTAAATAAATGCAATTTGATTTCCTCAAAACACTGCAAGTTTTATTTTTACTTAACGTTTAAACTTCACTGCAATATTATGCTGCCACACTCTGAAGCCAGATCAATCTTCCAAGGGCAAGTTCAATTTTGATAAAATTTTTGAAAGTCCTGCTTTACAGTGAGGGAGTACCATATACCTACTTTATAGTGAGGGAGTACCATATACCTACTTTACAGTGAGGGAGTACCATATACCTACTTTACAGTGAGGGAGTACCATATACCTACTTTACAGTGAGGGAGTACCATATACCTACTTCATAGTGAGGGAGTACCATATACCTACTTTATTGAAGCTTCTCTAGATGCAAACTCAACCACGCTATACATTTCCACAAATGAACAAGATCATCAATTCCACAAGGCAATTTAAGATGATATGTGGTAAGGGTAACTTTAGAGATGGATGGATGTTTCTGGTTGACATGCTCTTTGCTAGAACAGACTCTTTGCGTTGTCTACTCCTGCTTCTAGGCAGTGATAGTGGTCTGAGTGCCAGCTTTGCAAGACTATAGGCATGAGTTTGAATCCTGCCAAGATCAGCCCTTGTCAACTGCTATGGTGGCCTTCTGGGCAAGGCACTTTACTATTACTGGTAAGCACCATATAACAGTGTGGAAGTGTCATTAAAAATCACAGCCCATAAACACAGTCCCAGTCAGGATGGAATCTATCACATACATGAACCTGCATCTAGTATCAATCCAATACAATGGTCAAACCCTAAGAAAGGTCAATGGCCAGCCATGATATATTGACTTGGAGCTTGGCTGCACTATTTCTATTGCTGTAGCTCTTTAAGATTAGGGCTAACTGGTCATTAACTTGATATAAAGTATACAAAGCCTGCCAGAATGACCCTTCTCCCTTCACAATGACTTGTCACACTCTGAATATCAAGAAGACATAGGAATTTTTCAATAATAAATGCCCCACTTTTAAATACCAATTAGTAATAAACCCCCCATAGACCTTGTACAAGACAAGGTGTTAGGGACAATATTAACATGCTTATCAATTATCTACCTTTACCTTCACATTCAGCATTGTGCACACTGATAATGTAATGTCAAACATGACCTTGATTTCAACACCAATTTGAACCCAATATTACCATAATTATTAAATTGCCATATTTATTCCAACACTGAATGCAGTTAGAGCAATAATATCTATATAGTGCTTTCTCAAATGATTTACAGAAATGCAAAATTCACAGCAATAAAACAAACAGCAAATAAACAAAATTTTCCTCAAACAAATTTATGACTTTAAACCTATATTCAATATTCATAAAAGAAATGAATGTTCATAGGTGTCAACTTGTACAGTTTACCCGTAATTTGTACAGTTTTTCCATTTTCGTCAGTATACGGCCGTACAACCTTTTTGTACGGTTTTTTCGAACAATTTTTTCTTTTTCGTTTTGTGTGCATCTTGGACTCTGGACATAATTTTTTAGAACGAGAATTCAATGAGATCAGGGTGGCCCGAAACAACCAATCAAATCATACTCAAAACCGCGCTTTTCCTTTGATAATGAAACAAGTTTCATTTCATGGTTCAACTCATGTGTCTGAAGATCTTGTCGTTTATCGCTCTCAAATTTGATGCTCACTTGGATTTCTAATATTGACTAGCTACCTGTGTAGTAAGTATGTTTTCTTATTTTATACATTATTTTAAATCGGCACACCATATAGCAAATTCATAACTTTTCAAGCACCAGATACGCAATTTTAATAGAAACGATCAACAGCTTATGAGGTATAAACTTCTGGGCTGCTACTTTTTCAATTTTTTTTATTTTTAGATTTCAATTTTTGGACAGCTCCTGGTGTAATATCTTGGGGTTTATGGGGAAAATTATAAATTTGTAACACAATTGTAATCGGGAGATCTTCCTCTATCACATGTCAAATCTAAATTTTTTATTTTTTTTTTTATTTCTTTCATCTAGTTGAAATATTCCATCCATGAAATGGCTGAGCCTAACTCAAAGAATCACAAGCTTGAAGATGCTGACGGAGGTCGTGGCAAGTTTCAAGCTGGCTGGATTAAAGTCTTCCCTGGCATTGCAGATGTATCCAAGTTAGGATCTTCCCATGCTTTTTGTAAAATATGCAGTAAGGACATTAAAATGGTGGCGTCGGGCATATATGATTTGGAGGAACACTTCAGGACAAAACTGCTTGAAAGAAATTTTGAAATGAAGAAGGAAGCATCCATCAAAAGCTTCTTTGCTCAGCCAAATCAGAAAGATGATAGTGTTGTAAGTAAAAAGAATGAAATAAAGTTTCAGAATGTAAATAATTACATAAATGTGTGTAAAAATACTTTGTGTATAGCATTTGTTGTTTTGAAACTGTTGATCTTACATAATGTATGAATACATTTTTTTCATTTAAGGTTTTTTTGGTCTTTGTAAGGTTTTTATTGGTCTGGCGTACAGATTTTCATCTCAAGAAGTTGACACCTATGAATGTTCTAAACAATATGATTTCAAAGCCACAAAATGAAATGGAATCCATAAGTGTACCAGTGTTAATTAAGGGCCATATAACAAGAACGGTTTTCTAATTAAATACCTTATAACAGGAAAAGTGTTATAATTAAGGGCCTTATAACAGGAAAGGTGTTATAATTAAGGTTTGATGGTGAGAAAGTGCTATACTGCACAAAATACATGTACACTGTGTTATGTATATTTAATTTGTACTATTTGTTGGCTTTGTTTAATGATTATTTTATATATATCTGCATTTTGTTCTAGACCTTGTGGAAAAGTTCATGTTGTACCTGACCAGTGGCATTTATTTTGTGAACAACATAATATTTCCTATCAGTGTTGATCAAATATTCATATCTTTATCAATAGAGGTAAACATGTTTAGTTGAATCTGGTCCTGCTTGTGGTTTTCCACTTGGAAATTCCTAAATATGTTAAAACTTTTCAATATTTGATAGGAGACTGGCCTACATCCTAGATTTATTATTGTGTCTCTTTCTTGCCTTAACATCTGAAGCAGAATCATTCTTACCGGTATTATTATTACAAATCGCTCAATCATATTCTTGGACTGGAACATTAATTTGGCATTATTGTGAATTCAGACAAGGATATTTGAGATTAAATTTTATTGTGATACGTCAAATGACATTTAGCACATATCACAATCCAGGCTACTGGCACATTAGTATATCTGGGACTACAGGCATTTCAGCACATTCACTATCAGAATTTATTTGGAATAACACTGGAATTCAGTTGGAACTTCATAGATTTGGACTTGTGATAGAACTTTTAGGGTTATTTGGAATTTAATTCACAATACTTCAAGTTCATTTTTTAATTTTCACTTTGTATTCTTAGGAAATAAGTTATTTGTTGAATTTTACAAAGCCTGTTGGTTTTCACTCTTTATGTTACTTAATTTAAGACCATAGAGTCATAACAACTGTACTTTAATTTTCTGGGAAAAAAGATTTAATATAACACCTACCTGTCAAATGGAAGATAGATTTCCCTAACTTTTCTGCACCATGATGAAATAGGTAAAAACTATAGCTTATATTTCTGTGTCCTATGTAGAACCCTTGCTTCAGGATCTAACATCATCACAATACATGATAGATCCATGGTATTACAGAAATTGGTAAAATTAAACATTAAAATTGGTAGAAAGTTGATGTTAAACACTAACAATTAAGGACCAAAAAGACCTGAATTTTTCAGATCTTATATTCTTAGAGGACAAAAACAACACAAATTTTTGCAAATAAAATGTGAAAATTATAAACTACTTTTGGCTGCATAACCAGCATGGTATTAAGCGCAACTAACAAAGCAGATGCAGCAGCCAAAACTCCTGCATATAACATGCAATTCAGAATGGAAAATACCATATAGTGGTTTTAAGAATTATATAAATTAACAGGTTTCATACTTGGCAAAATATGTGGAATGAAAATGCCACAAAGATGCTTCAGGACATGAATCTCAACATTTCTGACTGGCATCCTTGATGACAAACGAACTGAACAGATGAGAACCACAGTGTGTCACTCCTAAACAGGATCTGCACCTGACCAATGCTTACCTCAGGAAGGGTAAACCTTGATCTGACAGAATTAGTGCCCACTGGCAGTGGTACACAGTCTGACTGAGCAGCAGAGACTTCCAGCCCCCAGACAAAATTCAACTCAATTATAGTACAAGTCACATGGGTCATGTATGCGCATTTACTCATTTTAAATTAAATATAAATTGTTCTTTTAAAATTTAACATTAATTTTTTTAACCAAAGCCTATTCAATCCTAACTATTAAATGCTCTGCACCTTAACTGTCACCAAGAAACTTCCAGATGAAAATTATCGCTATGGACTTTTACAATGGTGGCCATATACAAAACTTGGGTCAAAATAAGAGAGTGTCAAGTGGAATCGTCACAATCAAGGATACTACAAATCTGTTTATCAATATTCGTAGCTTTCATCGTGACATCACAGCATGTGACATTCAATCCAGATTGTACTGGATCACACCTTTAGGTTCATTTCATCCAAAAATGTCTATGTACTTCAACACTGATTTTGCCGTATGCACTTCTAGGGGTGTCCAAATAATGACCTTTAAAATGAATATAGATGTATACGAATCCAAAATGAATACTTGCCACTTAAAGGTATGCAGAATCAAATTCTAAAAAATCACACCCATTCCTGAAATAGTGTTGAAAGTCCTGTGACTTTTATTATAACATCCTTTCTATTGATGTGCCATCAGAGAAAATCACCTATTTCTCAAAGAATGTGATTTATCCAAAACATTTTGACCTATGGAAAGCATTTCAACTTTTATCTCTATCTTATATACCTTATTAAAAATAGTTAGAATATCATAGGCTTGTATCTTTTATCTCGGAAGAGTATTTGTTTACCCAGGGCTTCCCCACCACCACTAGGGCATGGTATCACCACCATGCATTGCATACCAGACATTTTGTGTTATGGTTATGGCTCTTAGGAACTAATGACCTGTATTAACTAATGATATGTAACAGCACCTCATTATCAAAGTTTTATAATGTTTGCCAACTGTTTTCTTAATGGTTGAATCGGGTGGTGGAAGCAAGGAAAGCTCTGACAGGTAGTATTGTGGCTTTTGAAAGAAAAGTATATAAGAAATCTCCTACAAATTAAGTAAATATAACAGAAATTGATGCACCAGTAGATGGATGAACAAAGCAAAATATTAAGTCCCAGTTACAATGGCTCTTCCAGTTCTTGTGGTTACCAAAATATTTCTGGAAAACTATAGCCCACAGGTCTGACAAATTTCAAAATCAGATCGGCATCCTGGATTAAATCCTGGTAGCCCATTAAAACTTTAGTTGCACAAAAAAATTTAAGTAAATATGAAAGTGCCATCTATTAAACTATCCTTATATCTTCTTACATGTCATAAGTAATTATTATCCTTTGCAAAGTAATTTTGTGGGTACATTTAGAAGAAGTAAGTAACAATTACCATAAATGGCATATTATACATGCACAACTGCTGAATAGTTCTCTATGCAGGCACTAGTAAGGCTTGACCAACTCCAGTCCAGTAAATCAATGCCCCCACCACCACCACCACCACATGTATATGTTTCTTCTTTCCACACAGCACTTTGACATTATACCTATTAAACCCAAAATCAACGGGTTCTTCTTTACACCAAGTGTAAGATTATTTACAAAATGTGTTTCTGGTAGAGCTATGCCTGTTATTGTGCCATTTTTCAGTCAGAGTAAAAATTTGATCTTAGGCCTTTTGGCTATGAAACATTGGGTTCTTCTTCCCATGTGCTAGCCATCCACAAAGTTTGGTACCTGTTGATCACAATGAACTTGATTTATTGTGTGGAAATGATGCCAATCACTGCTGGACTGAAACATCATATGTATATAATAAATTCATGATAAAGTAACCCACTTGGTAACCAGGGTTACATATGTGGCAGACATGACAAATAATCTCATTAGTCCCTGTGCTCCAGATACAAAGTCTGTCAAACCAAGAGCCCTTTAACACGTGCTCAAAACTACATACACCACTCCCTCGATAACTCGCACCCTGATAACTCACAAACCCACTTATAACACAGGGTCAGGCATGGATCCCAATTTTTAAACCAGAAAATACCCAAAAATTGAGCCCTATTTGATGAAAATCGCGATCGAAATTGGTAATGGAAACTTTAGATAATATCACTCGTTTTTTCATCGAAAACGGTAGATAGGACCTGGAAATTTAATCACCATTATGAAATATCGACTTTTAATAAGAAGTCATATAATTTGTTACATTTTCTTTTCAACGACATTCTTAGTAAACCGCAATTAACAATATTCAAGGACATTTTGATCAATGAAAATGTCACTTATGCCAAGTAGAGGCTGTACTTTAATAAATAAATACCAAATAATTTTTTTATCAATTGAAATTTGTGTTCTAGTTCTATCTTTTAGTTCCTTTAAAGTATAATCATCATAAATGCAATTTGTCCTCTTGTAATTAAACGTAAAATGTGTCACAGCTATGTCCACGAGCGTTTTGCTGAGAACCTAATTAAATGCCCACCGTGTTTTGAAATCAGAGTAGCAGAAGCATTTGTTGTATTGTTGCACTAAATAAAAATCGGGCCTCCTTTTCTATTATCACGGTAATTACCTCTTTTGAATCAAATAAAGCAGGTGGAAATAAAAAAAGTCAAAAGGCATACAAATCCTGCATGCTTAAGAACCAGCAGCACCGGTCGTATGAGGAGTAGCTCATTTCAGTTGACCAATCAAATACTGTGATACATTTTATTGTGTACATATCTAATTAAACTACCTTAAATTAACCTACTCAATCATAAATGTGATTAAAGATAGCAAGGCAACCAAGCGAAATGAATACTTTGTAAAATAAAGAGCTTTTTGTCACAGATACAGACCATTGTGGGAAAAACGAGTTTCAGAGAATTCTTGAATTCGCACATAGAGATATCCTCAAGCATGATAAGAAGTTTCACTATTACTTTTGCAATGAAATCACAGAATCAATATTTTACTAACTGAAAAATACAAAAATTGAGTTTCAACGTAGGTGATTGTCTCATGAAATAAATGTTACGTGTTTTTGATAAAAAGAAATCTTGTTTGGTACTGTATCAACAGTTGGTCTGGTTCCCTGCTTCATTTACTCCTAGTTTCATGAAATACTATTATACATCACTCCGGGAACCAGACTAATCAACAAAACAAAAGCCATGACATAATACACAAATGTTTTTGCGTACCGTGTTTGGTTGTTGAAACCAGTTGCAATCATGTTATCGATCTTTCAGATGTTGGACATTTTGAAAATAAATATGATATATAGATAATAACGAACAACTTCATCAGAAAAGGCGCTTTATTGACAATTTTTCTCGACTCTATTATAAAATGAGGATTCAGCCATTAAACAGCCCAGTTCCTCTTGCTGTCCCCCAAACCCAACCCCACGGTTTTCTGGATGTCTAGCTGGGTTTTTGGAGGTCCCTTGGTAACTCGCACCCTTGTTTATAGTGCGGTCTGTGTTTTTGGACCCCTGATGTGCGCGAGTTATCGAGGAAGAGGTGTAATTGTGTTCTGGGATTGTGCAAATTACAAGCAAACTGGAATTGATAAAAGTTCAATTTAGTGGATCAAAGAATATCAGAGCACTGATGTCAGATGAAGCACCTAAACAATTATGATGTTGTTGTAGGGTTTAAAGGTACTTTTCAGCACAACAATTACAGGTTGGACATTTCATATAGAAATACAGTAAAGACTAAAGACCTGTATCGAACACCAGACCAATGATGTAAAATTAAATGGGTATGTAATAAGGAGCAAGACCTGTATTGAACACCAGATCAACAAGGTAAAATTAAATGTGTTTGTAACAAGAAACAAGACCTGTATTGAACACAGGATCAATGATGCAAAATTAAATGGGTACGTTAAGAAGAGCAGGACCTGTACGGAAAACCCAATCAACAATGTAAAATTAAATGGGTATGTAACAAGGAGCAAGACCTGTACTGAACGCTGTGTAAAATTAAATGGGTATGTTAAGAAGAGCAAGACCTGTATTGAACACCAGATGAATGATGCAAAATTAAATGGGTATGCAGAGTTGATGCTGCTTACTTGACAAATGACGGTGGGATCCATTACTCCAATCTTCTTGCAACTGATTTAGTTTAACACTAACTTCAGATGCAACACTATCAAGAAATTTCTTCATTTTCTTCTCTTTTCCACCCACACCACTATAATGGCTTCATAATCTGAATAATTTCTGCATGTATAGTAATATTTGGCAGGTAAACTGTGCAGTATCCATGAAAACCTGTAAGCTTGACTAAAAGTACACCAACATGTATGTTTGTTTTAACTATGCCAAACTTTGTAAATCTGTGCAATAAGGTATGCCAGCATTTGTGACTTTTTACATTAAAGTCTGCCAGAAATTCAGAATTCATGAAAAATACATTAACTGACAATTTTCCCTCATCTGTATTCCAACTGCATACACAGCTTAATGACATGAGGCGTGTGCCAGCATCTGTATGTAACAGCATAATCAGCAGTGCTCATCAATGTTAAAAGGCACAAAATTAGTTCCCAAAGTCTCCAATGTATTACTATCAGCACTGGCAGTACTATATAGATATATATTTACATTAGCACATACAGTATCTCATCCTGACTTCTCTGCTTTTTCATACAAATCTGAAAACACACACACACACATTTTGGGGTAAAATGTGCAACAAGACATAAATTTAGCAAACAGCCAAATCAGCAGTACTTTAAATCAGGAAAAGTTCCAGGAAGTGTTGCCAAGTACTAAAAGCCTTCCATATCTACCATCTTAGCTCATACACATCATATACCTGATTGTGAATGATGTAGACCCAGATCTGTAGTCCTATACTACACTATCAAATTAAGTTATGATTGATTCCCCATCTCCCTCCAAGCTATTAGGATTTCCAATTAATGCATGGGCCCTGGTCTGCTGGTACTTTTGCAACAGAGGCGGACTTATTTATAACAGATGAGGGTTGATTCTAATTGCAAGTTACAAGATGAACAATATCCTTTAGTTTATAAAGTATCAGGCACTGTTGGGGGTGTATGTGTTTTTTCATCAGTCCACAGAGCATGAGCTTAAATTCAAATCAGAACTTGCATTATGAGAAAAATGGCAGCCAAAACTTACCAAAGCAAAAACTTGTCCAAGTACAAGACGCAACACAAAATAAGCAGTACTCAAAATTTGACCACAAAAAAAACCTGTCCAACAGCCAAATGAAAAAAACTAGACCAAGAAATCTGTGTTTCAAGAATGCTTCTGTGCAAATTTCTTCCAATGCTGTTGATCACATATGTCATGAAAACAATTCTGTTATTGGGAATTTTGGATACATACTGGGGTTCACTGTATGTCATCTGGACATTTACAAGAGCTGACACCTGACCCAGTTGGTCCAGCAGGAAGTCTGGGGTTTGTCCCTCTTGACTTAAGTGGCAGTTTAATTGACTTTTTCCCATCTGAAAGATTTCTATATAACTGTACAAAATCTACATCCTTGCCATGCTGTAGTTCAGGAAAACACCAGTACATCTAGTAATGTTTCTATTACCTTAGACAACAAATTAACAACTTTACATATACCTGTGCTCCAGAAAACCAAAATATTTGCCCAAATGTATATAGTAACTCATCAAATCAGATTCAGTGTTGCACATAAAACAAAGATTCCTGCAATTTTTGTCCCATGTACTTCAAATCATGACAATGTGCACCATCTTTTGTGCATGTTTTTTGTCACAAATATTCAAATATGCGTAAAACTTTTCGTTAGTGACTGTTCTGTAAGATGACAATGAATGTATCTGACAATGAAAACATTCAAAGTTTGTGATAGCTGAGCTGCAATGTAGTGTTTGAAGGTCATTATTTCAACATACTTTAGAAGTTCAAGTCTTCGTTTTGAGGTTGACAAAAGTGAGTAAATTTATGCCAACACAATTTGTCAAGTAATCAATGATTTGTTAGTTTGGAAAGAAAAGTAATTCAGAAAACATAGGCATTTATTATAATAAATGCTGCTAGATAATGAGTGTAAGCTAAAGTTTAATGGGACGGCAAGAAACTGAATGGAAAATTCCATGGTGCAGCTCATTTCAGGTTAACCAGATGTTTTCATGAGTCACTTAACAGGATAAAACTTTTAATGCAATAATGTAAGTGTTCAAGGAAAATATACTAGTACAGTGCAGACAACAAAGGTGGCAAAACCGTTGAAGCAACCATGAGTATCACATCCTTACAGCAACATGTACTATTACATGTATTTTCATTTTTCAACTAAAATGGTGCATGTCCCTGAGATTTGGAGGAAGGGGGACAAAGTGCCCCCTGCCCTCAGGATTCTATGTGTAACACTGACAGATTTGATGCTGATACACATTTAATTTCATGATGCACAAAGACATAACAAAAATCCTCGTGAAAATTAAGAGGATAAAAATAAGCAGAATCTCACAAATCTCATAAAAAAGATTCCAAATATTTTTCTGAAGGCTAAAGTGCCTTTCAGCAAGAACAACTATTTGCATGTACCATAAGCATTGCAGGGACCTAACATTTTATAACTATTACAAAAATACCACACACTCAGCTAAAATCTAAACAAAAACAAACCTCAAATATACACGAGAACAACCTAATCATTAAATCAAATGATTGGTCTATTCAGTGTCAGTCCTCATTATTGTGTAACAAGTTTTACACAACAAATTTCTGAATTCTGTGCATGCTCATCCAAATTAAATTTTCCCCAGCTATGTGTACAAATACTGCCCCACTTTTCCTGACTATCGAGTAAAACTGCAATTTCCTGACATACCAGTATTTTAAATTTCATTGGTATTTGAAAGCAAATGAAGTCTCCATACTTTTTCCTGACCCTAGGGGCCCTGAAATTTGAAGTACCACATACTTCTGTCCTAGCTTCAATTAATGCAATTAAGTGTTGTGTGTGTGTGTGTGTGTGTCTATATATATATATATATATATATATATATATATATATATATATATATATATATATATATATATATATATAGGAAAGACTAATCAAACAGTAGATGAATCAGTAGTAGTAACATTTCACATGCTGTATGTGTTTGCGGTACATCATTCAGCTCCAAATTTCAGATAAGAATTCAACGAAGCCTATCAGTATTTCACATGCCTGTGTAGTAAAAGTTATCAAATATTTGACCTTACACAGGAAAACTGCACTACTCCTGCAAAACTTTCAGCTCACCATGAATGATCTGAAACTCCCTCCACCATAAGTACTATACATGTACTTAAAGATGAAAAGATTAAAAATGCTAAGAAAAGTTTTGGAAAAAGATTAAGTTCATTGTAAGTGTTATTTGTCCTTCAAAAACAAAATAACATATTTAAGGAATAAGGTACATTTCATAAATATTATGTCAAATGTCAAAAACAAAGTTGAAAATTCAATAAATTTACGTGATGGTCACAAATACCAGAAACCTTGGATCAACTCAAGATCTACATGTATTCTGTATCACAGGCCCTGTTCTGATTAACTTAATGTCAGCAAATAAAGTTCTCAGAATTCTGCAAGCTTATTTCACTGTAGTATCAGTACTTCAATCTGCATGTAGACTGAAGGCACACGAAGTATCATGGAACCATCTGATTGGCCGATATGGAAACTTGCAAGATCACCGAAACCTGGGCTATGGTAAGTTACATCACACCTCAATGAGATGTACAGTGTGGGTCTGACAATATCTGATTTTTACCCAGTTACACAAAATAATAGGTCTTATTTGTTTCAGAGCAAAATATTTTAAATGTTGTCCTCTGTGGCATATTAGCATCTTTCAGCACGGTGTTACAGAAGTTTCAATTAAACCTGAAAAGAAAGTAACAGCAACCCAGTTTTGTAACATGACAAATCTTGGACCCCAGTTACACCTTGAATAAATTTTTGTTGACAACAGGTGAAAAGGCACTGAAGTAAGAGCTTGCAAACAAGTTTACAGCAAAATTAAACAAACCTGGAAAAATAGGTCACAGCATCTGTTACTTTAATACACCTTTGCCCAAAGATAAACAGAAAACAGGTAAAACTGAATACTGTAGGTACATACATATTCAAGTACATGCATCACTGTAAGGAGAATTACATAAATCAAAAAAGTAGCTAACAGTAGATAATACAGTTTGACAATGACAGACCTTTATCCCAGGATGAACCCTCAGAGCAAGTCTACTGGCAAGCAGAGAAAAAGTATTCAAAGCTCAGAACTTAATTTCAATCAATTTTCAAGAAATCTAAGAAAGTAAGTTACAGTAACCTAATTTGTTTTATATTAATAGGTGTAGCAATAATTTCCTGAAAAACTGTGGTTATCTGCAACTGATCTTAATTGGCCCTCGACATATCCTACATACATGTTTACCACCAGCAAGAGCCAGACAAACCTCGAACATACTAAATTTTTCCTACTGCATAAACTGAATAAAATGTGTGGATTAATCCATAAGACATGAACTCAGACATAAAAGTTGACTGATGCAAGCAGAAATCAATGGTTCAGTTATGAAACTTGTGATGTAAAACATCACCAGAAATCTACATATTCAGTGTGCAAGATTTGACAGTTGTACAAGCCTGAGTTTTGTCAAAAATTTTTATTCCCTCAACCTCAGCTAAATGTTCTGAACAAATTCATGCATGAAATTATCTGCAGAACAAAAACAAATGCAGAAAATTTGTCTACTACTATTAGTGCAGAACTTGTTGCACTTGCAAGCTGGCAAACCTTCCAGGTCCAAAAAGGATGCCAACAGTACAAAATATAAGCTCAGGTCTGTGTATTTTATTTTGTTACTAACTTCCTGTGAAAAGAGATCAGAAGAGTACATACCCTGACCTTTCATACTTCAACACTGGATATTAATGTTAGAAAAAACATCCAATGTAAAGTTCAGTATTTCATCATAAAAAATGAAATGCTAAGCAGACTTCTAAAATTTATTAATAATGGTAAGTGGAGATATATTATTTTTTTTTTACATGTACAGTAACTGAATAAATAAAAAAGATTTTGTGATTGAATAAGCAATAAAGTATGCACAATTTTCCATGGTTCTTGTTGAGATTTAATGCCAGGGGTCAACAATTTTACAGTCTACTTGACATGAAGGCCAGTTAGAACTTGTACCTGTCATGCATCAATTTCACATGTCCTTTATTGTATGATACTGAATGAGCTTAAAATGCCACTCATACAAACAGAATAGCATCCAAAAAAAAGCGACTTGCCCTTCTTCATGCCACCTTGCATGAATACAAGTGGAATTGAATTTTCAAGCCAAAATGCACTGTAATAAAATATTTGTCTGTTAGACTTGTTTGCCATACCAATGCTTCACTTATGCAGACCTGGGCAGTGTAGGATTGACTGGTCCTGGACTAATGCTTGGGTTATGCAGACCTGGGCAGTGTAGGATCTCACTGGTCCTGGATTGATGCTTGGGCAATGTTGGATCTGACTGGTCCTGGACTAGTATGCCAGAAAGGACATTGCCAGGCTCTAGTAATATACAAGATACAACCTAAACAGTGACAATGGATTAAATTTTAAAAACAGTACAGAAAATAAGTTACAACTACCCTGTTTTGGTGTGCAAACAGTGTTCATTCTATGAATCCATGAATCCTAGAATGTAAACCATCACCCAGATTTGGTACACTGCATGTTCATCCATAGATGCACACAGTGCTAATGTAATACCAACAACAGAAGTTGTATAGGAACTAGAGTTATTAGTGATGGGTGCATCACAAAGGATCCCACTACATAAAATTTGCACCACATGGGTTTAAAGAGAGGAACTTGGGTGGAAACTATAGCCTAATGTTTCCATTAAATCTAGTGAGACCCTGTACTGCATATATTTCCCCCAGCATTTCTTGTTGCTTGTATATAAAATGTAATACAGAAGGCAAGGCAGACAAACCAGGTTTATTAGTTTAGTAGCAAAAGAGACCCATATCAAGAAGACATGATCCTAGCACGATCACTGCTTTTGAAATAAAATCAAACAATGCAGTGAAGTATAAAACATGGCCCATAATGCACCCTTTCATCATGTTTCATGAATCTAGGCTAAACAGTACATTCATGGTGCCAAAACAAAAAAAAACTTGATCATGAGCGAAATGCAAAAGCTCAGCCCAAGTGTAACAGACCAAATTTTTAGGTCGATATCTGTTTTGTTATTGTTAATCTCTGTAGGCAACATTTAGCTATACACATGTACGATTAACTAGATTTATGGGGAATGGCCGCGTTTAAAAAGCCATAATGTATGGATTGGTTCAGCCAAAATCAGGATTTATCGATATATAATTAAGGGCTTAATTTATTTAAACTTAGCGGAACCCAGTTCAAATTCCTGGTTTGTATGGAAGCTGACAGTTGGGACATTGACCAGAAAACAGTTGGTAGCCATTTGTTGTCAGACATATTGCAGTGTTTCGATGCTGGTGAGGCGGGAATTTTATGTCATCCCGATTGGTTACGCTGTGGAAGGGGGGGGGGCGTGATTTCACCCAAAAAACTATCAGTTTAAATGTGCAGTAGTGGAATTTGTAACTCAGTCTGCACTTTTCTACAAGAGAAAAGAACATAAGAACAGAGGGCTCCGAGAAATTTAATGAGTAAATTTCTCGTTAAAAAGCATCCAAGGGGAAAACGATTGACTGGAGAATTGACAGACACCAAAAGCTTGAAACACAAGGTATTTGCATAAATCTTATGCAAGTCGTTGATACTAGGATGATTTGTTTGATTTAATTGCTTGTATTTGCATGTATTTGCAGGGATTTATTTGTTTGAGTCGTAGATCAATTTTCTTGATATGGTATAATTGTGTTGAGTTGTTTATCTGAGTCCGTACAATGATATTGTTTATTTATATACCTTGACGAATTGTTGGAATGTAGATGTTACGGGAAGCCGTGGAAATTATCTGAACGAATTTATTATGTGTACTTGTAACACTAACGTAGGGTAAGGAATTTCATTCATTCTCGTGTAATGAGACTAGTAAGGAATTAATGTCTCGGTGTGGTGTAAATGGCCATTAGCAGACCATTAGTCTGTGGAACTAGGTTGTATGTTCTGTTATGACCAGTTAGTCTAGATAGCCATCGATGTCTGTTTGAATCTGATAGAATTACATCTGACCTCGAGGGGTAAGACTAATGATTTATTCCCGTATAATGTGACGGAAGATTTAGGTTGCTTTTGTTTATATTTTTACAAGGCGAGATAGTTTCGGGAAGAGACACGTTTTACAACCCAAACAAGGGGCTGCCAGAGTAGAGGGCCAAAAAGGAAAAAAAAGGCGAGATACCAAGAATTTTGGAAAAAGGAGAGTAGAGCGAAACAGACTTACCGGTGCGCAGGAGCCCAGAAGTACAGTCTGAGTGGACCATTTGGACGGAACCGAACACCAGGTTATGAATCAATACAAGGCAGTGCTATTCGATTTCTCACTCGGTTAAATGATGAGTTGATTCTATCGTAAACAGAATCGGCTATTTTTATAATCTTATTTGCATTTTTGAAATTCCTTGATTAAGTTGATTCCAAAAGAAAGAAGTGTATCTTTCGAATTGTAACGTTTATATCATTTGTTTGTGAAATTTTATTGTTTTGAAATTTGATTAAATTTTGTCTTTATTTGTGACGGAGGCGCGTGTTATTCTGTTCTATATATCAGCTCAGATTATTTATTTATTCCACCCATCAGTTCATACTTTGTATTGACCTTACTCGATACCGGGCAAATTACACCGTTGGCGATCACCTCTAGATACGAAAGCCAAAACCAGTAAACCCGCAACAAATAAGTTGAGGAGGGGTTTACCACAAAGTGGGGTACTCGTCCGAGGGATATCCGAACATTTTTTTCGAGTAAGAAATCTGATCAAATATATATAGAACAGAAAGTGATAATTGCAATTGTATTTTTAAGGAATAGCGTCCCGAGTGAGTCGAATTTGTCTGCTTATATTCTGTGCATACAATTTTTCTTGCCATTTTTTTCATGTGTTATGAAAATATTGTAAGAGATTGATGCAATTTTCCTTGATGTTGGGGTCGTATTAGGACTTGGGGATAGCTAAAGTAAAATGACCTTGGAATTCTCTTGAAAGAAGAGCGATTTAGTCTAAATTCCATAGTAATAAATCAAGCCTTGTTTAGATTAGGGTGTTACGCTAATTTGGGAAGGCATTCCAGCTGTGTACCACTGTTATTGTTTGGGGTTGTAAGGAATAAATACTCTGGTTTAATTGAGTAAAGGCCATACTAGCAGAGAGGTAAGGTCATACGTGTGTGCTATCTCGAGTAGGTCAGTGAACCTTGAGTGTAAGTAAGGAATGTAATTTTTGTGTCACGGTACTAGAGACTAGAATGTTGACAGACAGACAGTTAATAAAAGAATTCCGCTCGATTGGAAAGGATGAACTTGGGTACAACGGGGCTCAGTTAGCTGAATGCGTCGAACGTAGTGTTAGAGAGCATAAGCAAGCACAGGCAGCAGAACGTAAGCAACACAAACAGGCAGACGAACGAGAGAAAGACAGACAGGCAGCGGAACGAGAGAAAGACAGACAAGCACAAGCAGCTGAGCTCAAGTGAGAGAAAGGCATACGAGAGCTCGAACTAGCTAGATTGCAGGCCAAAGAAAAAGCTAGGGAATGTGAACATATACTAGCCATGGAGAAGCTGTGGATCGAAGCAGAGTCCAGAAGGGGTGAAGACTTGAACGAACGTTCAGGACCCACAAGTCGACGACCTGAGGACAGACGGCCTATACAGATCACCATGCCCATGTTCAATGACAGAGACTAGATTATTGACAACTTTTTGTCTCAGTTTGAGAAGTTGGCATTGGTTCACAAGCTACCCAAAGACCAGTGGGCTATCAACATTTCGGTATTCTTGCAGGGGGCTGCAAAAGACGTCTACCATAACATGCCGCCGAACGAGGCAGACGACTACGACGCTTTGAAGAAAGTGCTACTACGGCACTATGAGCTGTCAGCAGAGATGTTCCGGAAACTCTTCGGGGAATCAACGAAGACAGCTACAGAAACACATGCGCAATTCCATAACCGCGTGCGTGTAATTTTTGATAAATGGATGAAAATGGCTGGTACCACATTAACGTATGAAGGTATACGCGAGGAAATTTTGAAGGAGCACGCTTTAAGTACATACTGGAAAGACTTAATCGTGTTCTTAGCGGAGCGTGAGTTCTCGACCTTGGATGATATAAGCATGATGGCCGAGCGCTATGAGAGCATGCACTCACGTCCGACCACCTGGGGTGGCAGGGACCGACTTGGCATCAGTGAACATAGAAAGACCACTGAGGTGGCACCCCAAAGACGGAACGGTCAGAATGGTGGGAGGCCAGGGGCCGGAAATCCCAGACGAGAACACTTCCGTGGGTCGGGGAAGACTCAGGGGGTGGAGAAGGATACCGCAGGGAGGAAGGGTGAGCCGGTGTGTTACGGCTGCAACAGAGCAGGCCATGTCATTAAGGACTGTAGAAAGTATCATCCGACAAAGATTAATTCAGTGAGTGCGACTACTGTTAAGGAACAGAGAACAATGGAGTCGACCAACACCGCGGTAGCTACGGTAAATGGTGAGAGGGCAACCTTACTGTATGATACTGGGTGTAGTTATCCGGCCTTGGTTGATAGTAGGTACGTCAAGCCTGGGGATTATACCGGCGAGACAGTTGAAGTCCACTTTGCTAACCGGATGAAAGATTCGCTCCCAGTGGTTTACATAGACCTTGATTCACCGGATGTAAAGGGACGAATTCAAGCGGCGTGTTTGTCGGGACTGTCTCATGACGTGATATTAGGGTGTAGGTATGTGTTGCCACAGCCTAACCCTGTGATGTATACACCTGTACACGTGGGGTCCGTTGAGACGAGGCCTATGAAGCGAAGGTTAGGGTCAAAGTCGATATGACCCACGACTTCACCCATAGACAATTTGCCACCTGGCGAGTTGAGGAAACTTCAAGAGGAAGATTTGTCTCTCAACAAGGTACACAGGTACGCAAATGATGGGTCCATATCGAGATCGCCCGATGGCGAGGTAAAGTTTGCGACGAAACGTGGTATTTTGTATCAGTACGCTAGGAAAGGGACCAATACATTTAAACAGGTTGTTGTGCCTATAGCGAAGCGACAGGAAATGCTTAGGCTGGCACATGAGGGTCTACTTGGAATTTCACCATTGGCGATCACCTCTAGATACGAAAGCCAAAACCAGTAAACCCGCCACAAATAAGTTCAGGAGGGGTTTGCCGCACCAAGGCCAAATGTGTTTAACATCAGCAGACCATCCCCATTTTTCACTGCCAACCTTAGCACTTTTTCCTCCTAGGTAATTTGTTTTTAAAAGAAAAATTTCTGAGATTGATTTCTGCATCTAATTGTGCCAGTTTAGCCACTACTTGAAGCACTTGTACATCATATCCACTAATCATTACAGTATATATCATGTTTAAAAAAAACACCTATCCTAATTTTAAAACCAGTGCAATAGGAAATAACATATTTTTTGTCTTCTGGCCTAAGACAGTAAAAGGTTAAATGCAGGAAAGACCTTTTGTTGTAAGAATGTGGCACTAATAAAATCTTTGAGTAATATGATTTTAGCATGAACACAAGGTTCCAACACTGTCGGAAATAAACATTTCCAGATCCTCTGCAGATTTTTTTTGTCTGGATGAAATTGATTTTTCAAGGTACACTTATGAACCTTGCTGAACTGAATTAAATACATTCAACATCTATTATTAAAATCAAAATCTTTTTCTATGCAGAGTCTCCCATGCAGCATCTGAATCGGACACAAGACCATGTACTAAAGCTTAATTGTATATATTGGTATAAAGTTTTTTTTCTTTGAGAAAATGATTGTTTTAAATCTAACAAAAGCCTTACAAATTATATATACCTATCTTGTATAAGAAGGACTGTATTTTTTATGTCTTGGTGGCCTTTCAGGTAATGTAATCATTGTCTGTTACTACCAGAGCATGGGATTATGCACTGAAAATTGCCACAGCAGTCAGCTGATTGCTATGTATTTAGTGGCTGCAATGTCTGATATATGCAACCATAGTAAAATTCACAAGGCGAGTTGAAGGTAGTGGTGGTGATGGCTAATACATGTATTGAGGATAATGTTGAACACCATGTTCCCAATGAGAAAGACAAAATAGTAAGCAAAGATTTATCATTGGCCAATTTTCTGTAACTTAACATATCAAATGGGAAAATAGAACAGATAAGCTTTTATTATTTTTCTCTTAAACATGCCAAAATCACATGTTGCAGACAACATCATCATCATCATCATACCCTCTACATAAGAAAAGATATCAATATGGAGCTTGCCTATGGGTAACCAGTTTACTTGACCAGTCTGATTGCATGAGAACTCTGACCATACCTACATGATTAAAATAAGCGCCCATATGATCCATACTGCAACTGTACCTTCACTGACTGGAGAGCTCCACAGCTTCATAATCTGTTCAATGACAATACAATTACGAATATCCTCTGAACTAGAGTGGCACATGACTTCGAAGAATACTGGCAAATTAAAGGACATTTCCCAGTAATTTAAGTATACTGTGAACTGAACTTGACATAAAACTTAAAACACAAAATTTAAGCAAATAAATAAACTAAGTATAGAATATAAATCACAGGGATCTACTTTTGTGAGAAGGGTGTTCTTCTCATAAAGATCCATCCCCTCAAAATTGTTCATTGATCTTGGTATAACAGTATACATATAAAGGATGCAAAAAACGTCTATCAACTCATGAACTAAATGCAAAAACTTAATCCATGCCAGTAAAATGTGAAATGGATGTCACAGTGACCTTCCACTATTGCAAGGGTGTGGTATCAAGAGTTGAACACAAGTCACTGAAGCATGAACTATGATTCACAGTATTCTACTTTTCTGATCATGTGTAAACACTTAGCCAAGAATGAACAATTGATGTACAAGTATATACTAAGTTAGCCCCCTCAACAAGGGATGGGCGCTGTGAAATCCACTTCAAGCTAGGAAGAAAGAATGGATGAGATTCAGTGAAGTTGTTCATAAGTATATATGTTTGTGGATGCTGGCTGGCGGTTGTACAAAAGTGGACTCAAACTTTACAGAGATCAGAAAAGAAAGTTTTAATTATATACCAGTAGACATAGTGTACAAAATATGAAAGACATCCATGCATGTAACAGATGTGGATGAAAAACCACTGAAGAATGATCTAAAGCTGTAAAATGCATGCAATGTCCTACTGTTTTATTGTGTTGTTTTTAAATGGTAAACCTCCACACTGTCATGATGAAAGCAGTTTTTATTTCAAACTCTGTTCTGTTCTCATTCGAGCAGAATTTAAGATACATTTAGCTTGTCTTATTTGCCTTGTGGGCTTAGCACTATTTTTCAGCAATTGAAAGGCTGTACATGGCGCCAGTGTATTTTGGTAGAGGAAGAACCCAGACAAATCAAGAAAAGAATCACCGTCACACTGGGAGCTACTACAAGCTTTCTCACATACCCACATTGGTCAAGTCAAGGCTCAAATCCACATGGACTGAGGTGAGATTAATTGATCCAAAAAAGTGAATGCCTTTGACCACACTGCCACACAGAGCCCCTACCAACATTTAGAAAATAATTAAATCATCACTATTCTTATTATTAAATGTAATTCCTAAAACAATACTTCAACAAAATACAAACACAAAAATTTAAAAAATATATAAATCATTATTTAAGTTATCATCATCATCAACATTATTATTCCTGTTTTCAGTTAAATAAATTGTTATTCCAAAATTTGATTAAGTTTCGTAAGTTGAAAACTATGATACTTTTTTTAAAAGATATTATTTTATCCTTTATTTTTAGTCTTTCTTGACTTTTAAAAAAAATTGTAGTGTTACCTGAATATTTAAATTATTCATTTTTTTGCTACATAGATACCCTGTGCATATTTCAATTTTCTGTTACTTTTATAATAATAATAATAATAATAATAATAATAATAATAATGATAAAATTACTACCTATTTTCTAAATGTTAGCCAAACCTACAGCTTGAACTGACCCTTAATCTTTTTAAGGCAAATACAATAAAAGATTACTGAACGCTGAGCATGTTTAATTATTCTACATTGCTATTTGTTTCAAAAATTGACAAAACCTTTCTTTTAAGCAGAATATATGGAAAAAGCAAAATATCTATCATGGATAAAACTGATTTATATATGCTACTATTAGAATATATGTACTCTGATATTCTATCTTAACATCTGAACCTGGGTCTATTCAAGATCTGGCAATTTTGGTAGGAAATTCACTCCGCAATGTAAAAAAAAAAAAAAAATAAATAAATAAAGGACGACTGGATTTTTTGAAATTTGGGGGGAGTGAATGAAGAGATGGTGCAAAAACTACTTTGACCTTCAACCTTTAGACCCAAAATCAATTTCCTTAACCCAAATCGTAAACCATCCCCCTAGGTTTTGTACAAGTATGTGATGTGCAACTAAATGTGAAACAAATTGTGTTAAGTCACCATGACCTTGATCTTTTAGACCAAGAAAGCCATAGGGTTTTTCCTGAATCCAAGTGAAAACCATCCACAAAAGTAACTACAAATAGACAACTTGAGGTACTGTGCAGTCACATTGACCTTGACTGATAAATCAATAGGACCTTTCTGATCATACCTGCAAGTCATCCATAAAATGTTCCCATCTGTAGACGCAGATGGTAAATCATTTGTTGTACATAAAATAAATTGGCAACAGACAGACTGAAAACATATTATTATAGATTTTACTTTCCAGAGGATGAATAAAAAATTGTAAAATCAAACATACATTTAATAAACCACATACAACTAATACCAAATGACAATGCCTAAAATATGAGGAATCCAAATCCAACAAAAATTATGTGTACGTTTTAATCTCTGCCTTTTTCTGAATCACAGTTGGTAGCTCATTCAGTAAAATGTTGGATTCATAATCCATTGTTTGTGTGTTCAATACCAGCCCAGGCCATCCCAAGTTGGCTGGCCTGTGTGTCCTTATCACAAAGTTTCTATGACTGTGACCCTGGCTCCAAGATCATTTGGGAAAATGGGTTTGTTGTAGAATGAATGTGTTAGCTTCATAACAATTCATGCCAAGCATGATGAGACTCTTATCACAGAATTAGAAAACAGAAGCAAATCAAAACTTCAAAACCTAAATCTCAAAAAAATATTGGCAGTGGAAACAAGTGACATCTAAATGTGACTGCAATGTGTCATTTTCCACAAATGTGGGCATGGCAAAAATAGAACATTTGTATCACTTTTTAAAAAACATTTGAAATAAAAGAATTTAGCCAAATCTTGTAATGGTCTGCCAGCAAAATGGCCTTAAATGATGCAGATATTTCATCAAATATTGCCAACTTTACTAAACATGTACCAATTTTTCAAGGACTTTACTTTGAAAACCACTGGACAGAATTGGACCAAAATGATGCTCATATGATATGACTACTATTGCCGAAAAAAGTTAAAAATATAAAACACTCAAAAGGTGATTCAGTTTACCCTCCTGTACTCTATTCCCATGAAATTGGACCTAAAATTTCTGTATAAATCCAGGAACATACTGCTGTATTCAACACATCAAATCAGTCTCTCCTTGTAAGGGAGACAATAGCTCATTATAACACAAAAACAACTATACTATACAATTGCTGTTAATATTTATGCAATTCATATGTTCCATGACAATGTTGTAGCATGCATAAATTTACCAGCAAACATTTGATGAATATTAAAGTGTATACACACAAAATTTCAAACATGTACAATGGAAAATGATGAGAACGGGATTAGGATCTTATATATTTATTTGATTCTAAATAAAATTACAAGACTATATTTGACTACACCGCCATAATAAATATCAGATTTTTCTTCATTATTTATATTGTGTACCACTAAATACTGCCACAATGAAAAATATACAGGTAGGCATTCCGTGATAGTATCATGCAGACTTAGCCCCGGGATCGGTCGTGGCCTATTTTTTTTAATAATGGGTGGGTGTTGGAATGTTAACACTTTGACCCTGTCCTATAATATAACGTAAATAAACAAATTTGTCATTTAGTTTCTAGAATCTCTCTATAAACCATGTTACAGTGATATTATGCATAAACAGGTACAAATGAGGTGAAAAGTACCCTGCAAAAAGCGATATGACCCTCTATTTGATGACTCAGAGGTAAAGAACACCTTACGGCTTGACACAGTTCACACAGGTGTGCAACCTATTTAAGACAAAGTTAAAAATTTCTTGACTCACCAAAATCTTTCTGACTTGCTGTCAAAATTCAACAAGTCGTGAAGTTGCCTCTAATCCATTTGGAAGGCTTAATTCACTCAGCTTTAGTTACAAAAGCTTTATACATTTCTCACATTTATTTCTCAGGAAGTGCACTCTTATTCAAGATGGCGCAGGAACAACAAAGTCACGTGACGCTCCGCGCATTGTCAATCGCAGTTCCGCCAGGTGGTT